>JAHWFP010200702.1:0-16296 GCA_023313725.1 Lithobius niger
GTTGCAGTGTTTAGATGGCTTCCCAGCCAAACATTGGGCGCGGAATAAAGCCCTAACCAGATTGGCTGCTCGCGGCTGCACGCCGACGTAGTATGGTGTAAAAAAGACTTCAATATTCGTTCTTAACGCAACACCAACCACACGATTGCTGCAATGTTGACCTTGTAGGCACGTAGTTACGCATAGCTTCGCACGAAATTTCATTCTGTTTGGAGAGGCCTTAAGGCTCACTGGTTCGTAGAAATAAGTGAAGTTGGCTAGGAAAGGGCAAAACAATTCACAAATCGGCAACAATGGTCTAGCTTAACCAACAAACAAAAATTAGAAAAAATGTGTAGGTTTCCCGACTGGATACCGTATTTCCACAATTTGGTGCTTGGGCACTGATTGTTTTTATGACATTCCAAATAAATGGTATCGGGGCTAGGATTCTACCCTGTTATCAAGAAAAGTGAGAAAATTTATAGCTTAAAAGCTTCATCGAGTATACTGTGTAAAAACAGGAAACATAAAATAAAAAAAAATTGGAAAAGTGCATTAATTTTTTAATTTTTGTTTTCCTGTTTTTACACTAACTACCATGAAGCTTTTAAGCTGTAACATTTGCTCACTTACCTTGATAACAGGGCATAAATTTAGGCCCTATACCACATATTTGGAATGTCATAAAATCAATCAGTACCCAGGCACCAAATTATGGAAATACGGTATCCGGTCGAAACATCTACATATTTTCTTTCCTAATTTTTTGTAGTGTTAGATCCGTTCTGCCGATTTGTGATTTTTTTGCCCTTACCTAGCCAACTTCACGTATTATTACGAACCACTTGACCCCGCTTCCTGAACACTGTTTGGCAGGGTAGCAACCTAAACAGTGCAACAGCGCAATACTTCCTAATTTTATATTTCTAACTAACTTAATTTCGTTTACACTTCTCATCCCTTTTTATTTTCTAAAATTTTCTAATTTACACTGCACCCTAAGGATGTGTTTATAAAGTTTACTCGTGACGCTCGACGCTTGAAAGTAGAGCTTTTTCGATGCTCGACGCTTAAGTGCGATCTTTATAAATATGGAGCAGGAGAAAGAACGTCCGCGTTTTTTGGTGTTTTTGAGCGTCACGCGAATATCAACTGGACCTAGATCAGTGAGCGTCAAGCGACGCTTGCAGCATGCTGGGAAAGGAAAATGGCGGCATCAACGGATTCCATCGACGCTACAAGAAAGGAAAACATGAAGTGCTAAACGGTTGAATCAGGGCCGGATTAAACCTCGCAGAGGCCTGGTGCTTAAATTTAGAATGGCCCTCTCTCCCTACCTCCATCCAGTCCCGCAATAAAAAAAATCTTTTTTGAATAATAATTTATTTTTCATTTTTTTTTAATTTGTAATATTACCTTATTTTATTTTGCCGTGACCGTGTTGCACCCTTGAGGCCTTTTTTCGGTCTGTGGCCCGGTGCTTCAGAACCCTAAGCATCACCCCCCCCCCTCTCTTAATCCTGCCCAGGATTGAATGTTCAAACTAAATAGCTAAATAAATTAATTACAGTGATATTGACCCTTTATGGCATCGAATCTTGACTATGTAGAAGGGTGATGTTGTGAAACGGCATGATCGGAGTAGCGGCCAGGATTGGGAAGGTCACGCGTTTAATATTTATAAACGAAGCAGCACGTATCGGCGGCTACGCTAGCGTGGTGACTTCATAGATGGGTGCACAGACTCTACTCTCCAGCAGGTGCGAGCACGAGCATCGCATGCCAAACGCAGCGATGCAAGTCACTGCTTTTTAATTTATAAATGCACCATTAAATCATGGTTAAACTGTCAGAATTTCAGTGAGTTTGAAAACCTGCATAATGATCAGTTGATACAGCGTTACCTGGCTCCCTATTCTTCTTCATACCATGCATATCCTCCATACTATGTGCTTTGGCTAACAGAGGAGTAAATTACATCATCAGCTGGCTCCCTATTTATCTACATACCATACAAAGTTTCGTTACCCCCACACTAATGTGCCTTGGTTGACAGCAAGAGGCCTACCTTACTGCCCCACCCTGTATAATTATGATCAAAAATTTTGTTTCCTTCATTAAAATGTATAAAAAAATTACTTGGTGGCTTTTGATGGCATTGTGGCATCACCAGGTGGCATGTAAATTTTAAGCTGTCTTACACACTGTTTTAAACCACCTTAAAATAGACTCCTCTGGCTATTGGTGTTTTGCAGCCACAAACGACCGAAAATCTGATGGAGTCACAGTGTTTTGGTCATTTGCTAAGTGTATAACATGGGTGAATTCATTCAGGGATTACTATACATTGCAGCAAGTAATTAACGCCATGTTTGGTTGATAAGTTTAGCATAATTAAATGCGTTTTGCTTAAGAAATTGTTGGTAAATTCAATGGTACTTACATGCAGCAAGTTTGTCGTCTCGAGAACAATTCCCGTGGTAATAGTCAAGGAATACAAATTCGGGTGGTGCCGATCCACTCATCAATCCACCCGTTTCACAAGGGACGGAAATCAGTTGAAGTGATGATTTGTAATTCAAGGCTGAAAGATCAATGATATGACAGGTGCTTAGATTCTGATAATAATTACCACAGATTGAAGCCCGTGATCCCACACACTTAATGTTCTCAAAACACCATCAGAATGAACTACACCGTTGTGATAAACGAACTTGCTCCTAATCAATAACTCACAGGTAAGTGCATTTGAAGCGTCATCTATCAACGGTCGCCTTACAACCTCATTATTGTGTGCGGGGCGTATCTCAAGTCCTGCACGTATTTTATGATCGGCTACGTCTTCCTGAAGGGGGCGGCTGTAATTGACGGCCGCCATTGTTTTTGTAACTACTTTGGATATCAACAAGGCACTCTGCGACCAAAAACGTACAATCGATTATTTATGTTCATTCTGGGGCGAACTCAAGATGGGCCACGGATACTATAGGTGCTGCACTGGGCTGCTGATAATTCTGCCGCCACTGCACACAGCGAGCACCAACCTAAGCTCCAATTCATGCCCCAAGCCAGTAGCATATCGGCAGCAAAATAGACGAGCTTAGATTTATTAAATATTTCATTGCAGCGTCACAGTTCCTCTCTGTTTTACAACATTGCTCCGTTCCAAACTTGGGGTTTAATGCACTATTAGCTACTTAGTGCCTGACCAAATAGGGCTACTTAACTATGGAACAATTTAGCTAAACTATAGAGCAGTGACATTTGCCGCCATATTGGCACCAACTTGGCACCAGTATGGGTTTTGGAGGGCATAACTACAAGGTGCACTACATAAAAATGGAGGGAAAAACAACGAAAGAGCGGATTTCTTAGGCTTAAAATAACGTTGTATTCTGCAACAACAAAAATCGCGCGTTTTAGGTCTAAGAAATCCACTCTTAACAGCATCGGCTTCAGTGTGACGCCCTTCTGTTTCTCTCTGCAGTGCCCCTTGCAGCTAACCCATTAAGGCTCCAGCATAGAGTTATATGCAATAATACTACGTCGTGTTACTGCTCTGTAGCACTACTTAACTATGGAACAATTTAGTGATATTGTCGTGTAAATTTTCTAACTAACACTTACCGAAAAGCAATAAAAATACTAGGAAAATTAGCCTAATTCTGAAAACTGCAAGAAATTCTACAGCAGCAGCATAGCAGCTTTCTTCAGGGACTTTCCTCAGTGTATAGGTTGGAGTCGCGCTTTGGTTAGTGTTTGAAGTTGTTAGTTTTGTTTGCCTTTCTGCTTGTAAATCACGTCAGAAATAATTCCACTTGGATGCATTAGCAGTATCTCAGAAGTTCAAAACTTCTTAATTAGTCAGCGCATCACACATTTTTGGCCTGATTAAATAAACTGAAATTTAATTTTTAAGAACGCTGACGTGAATGTATATGGTGAGTATGTGGTGCATCAAAGTGCGAATTACTTCTCATTTATACAACAACCAGTTGTATCAACCCTTAGTTGATGTATATTCTTTACATTTTGTTATTTGTTTAGATATTTTGTTTACGGTAGACAGTGTATGATAAGCATTGGTAAGACAGTGGATGTGTTATTGCGGAACTAGTTTTTGTGGCTTATTTTCATAATAATACAACCATTTACTTACTTAGCTGTATGCAACAAAACTTCCTAGTATAAATCCTAGCATAACATCCTAGCGTAAAATAAACTTTTGGAGAATATCTTTTTGATATTTGGGTATGTCCTACTGAATATAAAGTTTCAGTGAACAGATATTTTGCACGTTGTATTGAAGCGACGGTCTCAAAAGAAAACCTAATAAAAATTCATAAACCATCACTAAATCTGATTTTGACTGTTTTGGTTTGTATTTAACTCCTTCATTGAAAACAAATACTAGGGAGGAATATTTCTAATTTTGATAGTTTCCTGTGTTAGTTGAAAGAACGTTCATTGCACATTGTGTGAGTTGTTATTTGATAAATACGAATTGAGGATTTTTCCTGCATATTTCAAAATTGGGTAATTGTTTGGAAACCTTACTTTTCACGCTATTGACTCAATTCACCTACCTATCGATTCCTTTCGTCGTTAGGGTTCCAAAAATCATAACGAAAACGTGTGCAAACGTTTTTTTATTTTAAAAAAATTATTAAAACACGCTAAAACGCTACGCACAACAAGCTAGAAGCGGCAGCTATTCTACGCGATGATTCCGCAACTAGAAAACCTGATTTCAACCAGAATGTTACTAAACGAAACTTATCTCTTTCCTAGGCATACGGTGATATTTGTGGCCGGATTTACAGTCCGCAGGGGCGCGCTTCGCGCGCATTATCATATACATCGAGAATTGGTGTAATCAGAAATAGTATGACGCAAGCATTTGTGAAACAAGGAGCAAATTATGCTACTTCCTTGTTTCACAAATGCTTGCGTCATACTTTTCCTGATTACACCAATTCTCGATGTATATAATAATGCGCGTGAAGCGCGCCCCTGCGGTCTGTGATTCCGGCTGCAAATATCGATATACACCAACCAATTTTTCGTCTGCTTCAGCCATTTCGTCTGCTATCGGAACGAGATAATTTCCGTATACTCAGGGGCACGGAATCACGTTTTCTTGTTGCCCATCCACCTCGCAGCATCGCGATGACGGAACGACAGTTGTGCGTAGCGTTTTAGCGTGTTTTAATAATTTTTTTTTTAATAAAAAAGCGTTTGCACACGTTTTCGTTACGATTTTCGGAACCCTAACGACGAAAGGAATCGATAGGTAGGTGAATAAGGTCGATAGCGTGAAAAGTAAGGTTTCCAAACAATTACCCAAAATTGTATGCCCGGCATGCCGTAACAACTTACCTTGGACTTCTATCAGACATTCTTGTATGTCCATAGGGTAATAATGAAGCTTGAAATCGCAATGAAATTTATCCGTTTTCCTATTAAAGAAAATAATTTTTATACTTCTTAAATGATCATAATTATGTATACTAAATGAAATCTAAAAAAAAAACACTGCATTTATAAAAATTTATATAAATCACATTCATTCGTCTTACACCGTGTTTTAATCTGTAATTTTGTGGTTTCGTGGGTCGGAACACCATCTAAAATAAGTTTTACCATAAGGTTAAAATAGTGCACAAAGCAGTACCCCTTATCGAGTGCAATAGTGCACGTATCTACGCGAAGATGAGACTTTTTACTGGGAGTGATAATCCATCACATCAATAAGAGCCTCAATCCTTGAACATCTTTTTCCGTAAGTGCACACTTCAACAATTTAGGCGCATTAGAAACATCCATGCTATGTGCAACCGTGCATTGTCAACAGTTTCTGCTCACGAACTTTGTCATTGTAACCCAGCAACGATGATTGGGCACGCGAAATGACACATTGTCGCCCTGTGAAAAATGTATACACCCAAAACCAAAACTGGTGTAAAAAGCCGCCAAGTTTCCAAAAAGGATTGACCTTTGAAGGTGGTGATATCATTCAACCAGGAAAGACCGCCAAGGTTAATCCTATTAGGCAAGTTAATCGAACCGACTAATAGTTCGAAAGTTAAATGAAAACTAGAACAATGCTACTCGTGGTAGTAATTTTCAAGTTTTCATTTAACGTCCAAAGTATTATTCGGTGCGATTACGTTGGAGAATAGGATTAACCTTGGCGGCCTTTTCCTAGTTGAATGTTATCACTACCTTCAAAGGCCGATCGTTTTCGGAAACTTTGCAGCTTTTTACACCAGTTTTGGTTTTGAATGGATATCACACTTTTCATATGACTGTGAACGTACAACAGCTAGGTTACACCGTCTTATCTTCATCTCTACCTTTTTTTTTCTGGAGGAATTTTGTATCTATAAATTGTCACATTGATAATTTTCAAATTTACCATTGCAAATTAGCCATTAGATTAGCCAAATAGCCAGTTACGCTACGACAGTGTTTTTTATTGTTTTTTTTTTTTTTTTGGTTTTTTAGAGGGCGCGAACCCAAACCCAAACGCTTGCGTAAAGTTGATTCCTCCCCAAAAACAACCCCCCCCCCCACGGGCGGGGGGGGGGGGGGGTCGAAAGAGAAATTATAGGAAGTTCCACAGGAAGTGAGACGGCAACAATCTGTCACAAACGAAATATTGCGCCATATTATGCTTTTGATGGCTAAGGCATTAGCCTACTAACCACAATGCTGTGAGTTCCAACCCTTCCAAGATGAGAAAATAGATTATTAAAGTTTAAGACAGGTATCGTAACTAGGCAGGTATAAAATAAGTGTTTATGATAATCATCTTGTTGCTGTCTGCGGTTACAAAAATATTGAATTTACGCTTTACTTAGGCTAGTTGTTAACAGCGCAAATTTAATATTTACGCTACCGTGGAATTTTGAGTACAAGGTTACTTCATTATGCCAGCTACTATGTTTCATTTGATATTAAAGTTACATTGAATCCACGTCACGTTTCCTAGGACGGGTTGTGGGGTAAAATAAAAGAATCCATGTTTCAGCTAAGTGTTTTAAACCAAAGTAAGCTACGTTGTGGTCTCTTAACTGTCAGCCGGTTTGCTCTCGCTTGTGTTTGTCATTTATCCTGTCTGTGTATTATTATGCAAACTGGCTACCAAAGGCCGATTTTCGGTCGTTTCGCTCACTCAATCAGATCATTCCCTGATGAAGAATTCATGCACTTACATATGAATATTCCCACTGGAAATAAAGAAATGGGCCTGTGTACAACTAAGTTCAAACCTTTATTTAGCCCGCCGGCTTTGTCATTTTTTTTTTCTGGGAGGGCCAAAAAGTAAATAGCGTTTTTTTTATGTTTAACCAAGTTTCATTAATCCTTTAATTTTAATCGTCCACAGCGACAGGGCCTTTCCCGACTCCCTGGGTTCTAGTATGTTATTGTCGTTCTCTTTTTTAACTGGATTGTGGGACGAACTTGCGTTAAATGCTTTTTTCGTAGAAAAGAAATGGTTGCAGATTTGAAATGTGTTCCTGGATAGATGAATCGTGGTCGTTGAAGCCATCATTTCCCTTACAGTTGTTTAACTTTGTCGTTTAGAGGGTTGCGTGCGTTTGCAGTTTGGTGTCTACAATCATGTCAGTTACAATCATTCAATCCTCTCATTATTAGAAGAGATTGTTGGAGTATTGTCCTCATATTGTTTAGTTCATATTATAATTATGATCCTTGTGGTTGCGTAAGGTTAAGTAAGTAGGACGATGTTGTGACTTGTTTAGGGCTGTAATGTCGTTTGTTGTAAACACATGGGTGGGGTCGCGACCTGTCATTAAGTTTACGATTTATTGTTGTATGGTATGCATCCAGGCGCATGATTGAGCGTCGAGGCCTTGCATTAAGCTAAATTAAACTGTGCTCTGCTCAACCTGTAGTAAGGGTAATCATATTAAAACCAAAACTGGTAAAAGGGGCCGCTAAGTTCGAAATAGTTCAGCTCTTCAAGGGAGTGATATCAACACACCAAAACATTCGCTAAGTTAAGCTCACCGACTAACAGCTCGAAAGTTTAATGAAAATTAGAATATTGATGTACAAGTTATTATTTAACGTCCAAAGTATTATTCGGTACGATTAACTTGTCCAATGTTTTGGTGTGTTGATATCACTGCTTAGAAGGGCCGAATCATTCGTAACTAGGTGGTCCCTTTTACCAGTTTTGGTTTCTGATATGATATCACTTATTTTTTTATTTGTGTATGAGTCTCTTAAACTAATACTCAAGTATTTCAACTAGCCTGCAGACGTGTAAATAAAGTGCTACGTCAACAATTGCTTGAGTGGTAATTTCTCTAATGTTTTAATTTCTTATCACTTCATTGAGAGGCCGCACCATTCTCAACTTAGTCGCCTGTTTATCAGATTTTGGTTGGTTTTAATTTTTTTTATTTAGTTCATATCACTCCTTCATGAGGCCATGCCATTCTCAACTTGGTGGCCTCTATACCAGTTTTTGCCTTTATTTTGACATTTTATTTGTTTTTCGTGAATTGGACGTAGACACAATTTCTTTGTCAATGTTGT
The DNA here is from genome assembly GCA_023313725.1 of Lithobius niger. Taxonomy (NCBI): domain Eukaryota; kingdom Metazoa; phylum Arthropoda; class Chilopoda; order Lithobiomorpha; family Lithobiidae; genus Lithobius; species Lithobius niger. The sequence goes on from JAHWFP010200702.1 coordinate 8,554, forward strand.
TTAGATTTATGACTCATGTCGGTATACACGTGTCATTGTCCGGACTTGGCCGTCCAATCAGAGACGATGCCGACAATTCTAACAATGGTTATAACAATACTTTCGTACTTACGCGCCCTCCCACACAATTTTCGTTGCACCCGCACGCTGTAAACCAGAAGAGTTATGCAGTGTCTATCGTACTGCAGCCAATCGTTAAATTTCATGGCTGGAATCCTTCCCGCTGTCATGGTATCAGTGAATAATCACTCTATGGGAATTAACATGGGGATGAGCGGACTAGAAGCTAGAAGTAGAAACTAGTAACTAGAAACTAGTAACACATTTGCACCGTTATTGCAGGTCAAATTTTACATTGAAATCCTCTTAGCTGACATTCGTACACAAGTTAATTTTTGTCAGGTGGGTCATTGTTCTCTATTTACCACAATTTAAGCTTTTGTGCCGCATTAATATTTTTACCCAAGTACTAGAAATATGCCCAATTATGCATCAGGATATATAAGAAGCTTGCGCAATGGCGTCACGCTACAATGGTCTACGAGCACGACAATTGAATTGTTGTAATGTTTGTTGCCCAACTTAGCGCGACACACTAGCGTGTGTCTAGATATAGAATTGTTGCAAAATTCATGACAAGGGAGCTATGTATGGAAAGAAACTAGTTTGGTGACTAAATTCCTACCACTAGTGTCTTATGAGAGTGGGTTGAAATTCGAAGTGGATTAATATAGAAATTATTCTAATGTATTATAGCATCTTTCGTTCGGGCTGGTGACTGTGACTTTTAGAACTCAATTGTATGACTCTTAATTTTTCTAAATGTTTAAAGGATGCAATGATGCTTTGTAGCAGGCCTATATGTTTTAGATGGTGTCCTTCAATAATGAGCCCTAAAAGTACCAAAAATTACGGATCCTATAATGTTCAAGATGGTATGACTGTTTATTAATCAAATTTACCCTGTAGTTTGAAACTGGGCGTTGCCTGTTTTAGCCAAGGACCTACTTCAACTCATACATTTATTCATTTGCGTAGTATGAAAAGCTCATTAGATATAATTATCTTTTTACTTGAAACAATTTTTGATTGGTAAACTAAGCCTAAACATCAAACTTACCGGACTAAGGTAAAAAACCTTCCTTCACTCCATCGGAGGCCACCAATACCTAAAACGTTATAAGTTAATTTTAAAACACATTTTTAAGCTGTGTAAGTTATATTACAGCCCATGAATAAACTGTAGTCGACTAAATTTTCAGAGATATGTTCCTGGTCTCATTGAAAAACCACAAGTTCATACCAATATACACTGTTTTAATAATTTTCAGCAGACAATTGCTGTCTTGGTCACATAAAAATGAACAAACACTGATAAAAACATGCCCAAACAACACAGCTACGGACATCTGCATCCGCCATCTTGGACACAAGGCAGCAATTCTCTGCCGAAAATTATTAAAACAGTGTATATTGGTATGAACTTGTGGTTTTTCAATGTGACCAGGAACATATCTCTGAAAATTTACGTCTACACAACCACAATTTGAATTGTTTGTGTAGTCGACTAATTAAACAAAAATTGAGAGAACTAAAATTTCTATGTTCACCTGGTTTATGCGTCAACGGATCGTCTCCCATAGCGTTACGAAAAGTGACAATGGGCATCCATATTCGATCAATCTCTTCTTCCTTGAGAATCACGTCTGTTGTTACTGACATGTTTGGTGTGACGGTGATTCGGTAATCACTCCAGTACACTTTAATGTACACGTCTATTTCAATAGTCTGAAAAGGAAATGATATAATTTTTAACGATTAAATCATTTTTGCACTGCCACTGCGCATCAGTGCGTCTTATCTTGGAGGGAAAATTGGAAATTAGCCAACAGTGAAAATTATACACTAGAAATAACGTAGTTCAGTAATTACGCCACCTTTATGCACTTACGTTTCGTCGGAGTGGCATGACCCGGATTCGAACCAGCTACCCAGTTCGCCCCCAGATCACTTGCATAGCGCCTTAATCGCTATGGCCACATCCTCAGTGGAGAATCCGGGTCATGCACTGCACCACTGCACTGTGACTGAGGTTGGCGCTAATCACCAAGCTGTCGACGCGCCATTAAGCCTCATCTGGCCCCCCCCCCCTCATGCCACTCCGACGAAACGTAAGTGGATAAAGGTGGCTTACTGAACTACGTTATTTCTAGTGTACGATTTTCGCTGTTGGCTAATTTCCAATTTTCCTTAATATTATTTCCAGCGATTTATGTCTATTTATTATCTTGGAAGGCGCATTGACAAAGATAGGTATATTATCTTTAATTATCAATGCTAATTATCAATGGGCTAACTCCTAATTCTGACTTTCCAGCAGCAGCCACTTGCCAGAGTTAAAAAAAATAAACAGGACAAAACCTAAAAAAGGGCGTCGGCCTTTAGTCTCAAAGACCGAGAATTCAATTCCCACTGAAGCAGCCTGACATTCAAGTCGAAAAGGCAACGAAAATAGGCTTTCATTTGTATTAATTTATCACCAATGTATAAAAAAGGCCGTGGTCAGTTTGGCGGAAAGGTAGGACATTGTCGTTTCGTATGATAGACAGAAGATAAATTCTCACTCACACGGAATGACATCTAACTTCAAAAGGCAACGGAAATAGGCTTCAGTCTGTATTAATTAGTCACTAATCGATCAAAAAGGCCGTGGTAAATTTGGCGGATCGGTAGGGTATTGCCCTTTCGCCTCATACACCGAGGATCAAATATTGCACATACTGTCTGACATTAAAAGGCAACCATCAAGTTCAAAAGGCAACGGAAATGGGCTTTAGTCTGTATTAATTTATCACTAATGGATCAAAAAGGCCGTGGTAAATTTGGCAGAGCGGTAGGGTATTGCCCTTTCGCCTCATAGACCGAGGATCAATCATTGCTCATACTGTCTGACATCAAACGGCAACCGTCAAGTTCAAAAGGCAACGGAAATAGGCTTGAGTCTGTATTAATTTATCACGAATCGAGCAAAAAGACCATGATCGGTTTGGCGTAGTGGTAGTACATCGCCCTTTCGTCTCATAGATCTAGGGTTCTATTCTCATTCATACTGTCCGACATCTAAGTTCAAAAGCCAACGGAAATAGGTTTGCATCGGTATTACTTTAAGTAGGCGTATATTTTGAAGGTCGCGACGTGCCATACAGTGATGGAGCAGCAGGCGACAAAACCTGTTTTTGGGAGCAAAGCAACATAAAGTTATTCTGTACATAGCATTGCCGCGTCCATTTTCGACTGAACTTGACTGTAAACATCTAACTCGAGTGTTACGTGCACAGTTGACTCAGCTGCAATGTTTACACGGTTTGTTCTATTTTTTAGTGTAAATGTGAGTCACCATAACAACATCCAGGTGAACTGAGGTTTGGAAAAATTCACCGTGTTGTTGTGAGCCGGCGCTATGCGCAGCACTTCAGAATCAATAAAATTATTGATGCATCAGCAATTTTGAAATTGGTCCAATTTAAACTTTTGTTCAATGTACCTGACTCCTCTGGGTGACCGTGAGATTTCAGTACTTTTTTAATGCACTAAATGAATGGTAAGTTAACAGTTTAGTACTGGAGAAATTGTATAAAAAATATATTTTTCTCCATGCACGTATGTGTCCATTAAAGGAGGGAATGCTTCTGAGAGTTTTCAATTGGAACAGTTTTAAACTCATTTAAACTGTTGTTTAAGGGCATATAACAACACAGTAAGTACAATTTGTAGTACAAGAATGTGTGCTAGAATAAAAAAGCCGTGCTTCTATATTCATTACCATAGCCACCTACAGTACAGGCCGTATTATCTTTGCCTCCCACAATGCTCCGCACAACGGCGAATCAAAAACGACACGGCAAGTTTGCCAAGTGGCGTCATCTGTTGACAGAATTTGGAATCCTGGTCGGTTAGTTTGAAATTTCGCCGTTTGGTGTAGAGATGGCAGCACGTAGCAAACTTGCGCTTCCTTCTATGTCAATGGTTGATTTTAGGCGCCTAATTTGTCTTGATCTGATCCGGCCTTTACTGTAGGTGGCTGTGGCATTACATGAATGTTTACACGATTTATCACTAGGGTCAAAGTATCGATCAATTTTCAGCCGCGAATTGAACGAAGGTTGAGTGACGGATTGGCAGTACAATTCTCGGCTTAGTAAATTCAGTACCTTAAGGGCTGTTTTTAAAGTCACCGGCTTGCGACTCGCTTGCAAGAGGAAAACGCTGCCTGCTTGTTATTTCAATGGGAAAGCGTTCCCCGCGGCCAAGCGACTCGCAAGCCGCTGACTTTAAAAACATCCCTTTACGGGCCGTGTAGTTCAGGTTCCATCGATTATTTTCTACGTTTGCTGTAAAGTCGCCCGTAATTTAGTGATAGTCGACTATGGAATCCCGGGTTAGTTTATTCATTAAAAATAAGCACGGGCAAAAACAATGGCATACGCGTTGTTACTTGGAATTTTTACGTAAGTGAAGGAAAGCCAAAAAATGTGCATAAAATGCGATGATATTACACCACCGTTTTGGGGATGTATTGCACCACCGTGTTAAGGTGGAAAGATGGAATCGACTAAATTGTATCGTCTAATAAACGGACACCAAACACTAAAAATATCACGCTGTCTGCAAGGCAGCATGACAAGTTAAAGTCAATTTCAACAGAACCTGTAAGCCTTCCTGGTCGAAAAAGGCTGACAATAGGAAGCCAGAAGGAAGCTACCTCGATCCCAGACAATGTAGATACGAAACGAACAGAGACTGCGACTACTGTCTTACATACACTGGAGGGAACCAGTTGGGAGGAGTGCATTTTATACGAAGCAAACAGTCTGTATTAAATACTGGTCTTGTGTGAATACAAGACACACTAACCTGATAATAAAGAGGAAAAGACAGCTGCCCTGGCAGGGACTTGAACCAAAGACTTCCCACAAACTAGCCCGAACCCTCTAACCATTGATAGATTCATCTACCGGATAGATTCAGACGACACGCTTCAGCCGAGCTTAGTAACTGTGCAATCTTTCTCAATGGCGACCTAAAGGGCAGAAACAACAACGATGGAAAGCATATTGCTTCATTGTACATTAGCAATAATTCTCACGAGGCATATCTTTAATGCAGACTGTTTACTTCGTTAACGCTTTGTAAATTTTATTCACTGTTATTTTTTGCATTATTTCTCGTGTGTAGGCCAGGAAACAAGTTGTTTCGCTCGGATTTGTTTTTGACCGTGTTGTCACCAGTGAGATAGGTTCAAAATCATCTAAGCTCAGCTGGAGCCTGTGGCCCGGATCAACCTCTGTAGCTCAATGTTATACTGTGGGATATCCTGGGTTCCAATCCAATTTGGGTTAGTTGCGTTGTTTTTCTCAGATTAGTGTATCGTGTATTTTTACCAGTCCAGTATTTACCAGTCCAGACTGTTTACTTCTTTAACGCTTTGCCTTGTAATTTATTAATTCTCTGTTTTTTGCTTGCATTATTTCTAGTGTGTAGGTAGGAAACAAGTTGTTTTTACTCTTTCGGTCTTTTTTTTTACCTTGTTTTCGCCAGTAAGAAAAGTTGGGAAGCTCTTAAACTCGGCTGGAGCCTGTAGCCCGGATCTGCCCCGGTAGCTCAATGGTTACACTGTGTAAATTCCTGGGTTTCAATCCCACTTGGGACAGATGTGTTTTCTTTCTCAGATTGGTGTGTTTTGTATTTTCACAAGGCTAGTATTTAATGCAAACTGTTTACTTCATTAACCTTTTATGTAGTGATTTCTTCTTTCATTATATTTTGTACTGTGACTGATTAAGTTTTTTAATAACTAGCATATATTCGTTCTACCAGAAACGCTGACGGTCTCTTGAAATTTGCTTTAAAATTAGTCTTCAGCCTTGCATACAGCATACTTTTAGTGATTTACGTCTTTTACTGACCGATGCTATACAGCTGATTCCATCTTTTAACTTGAAAATGGGGTGCAAGATATGCCAGAAACGTTGTATATTTTTTACCGCAATTTTGCACAATTATTTTTGGATTTACTTAACTACGAATTACGCTGTTGTCATTAATTCGTGGGAATTTTTAAGGTCGTGACCGAAAATTTAATGAATTGGATTTCACAATCCACTCGAAAAGTTACATTGGTAGCCATACGGGGTTACATCCAGGTTACATTGGTAGCCACATAGCAAGTGTTGCAACCATACAATTGTGCTAATATCATTGATTCAGCAACGAAACATGATTCTTGCCCCTGCCACACCCACAAAGTGACTGACTTCAGAGTTAGGACAGTCCGGCGTCAGCAACGGTCACTGAAACCGATGTCTTAGGATGTAAACATCCTAAAGACATGTACCCTTTGATTACCGCAAATAAGACATGTGAAAATTTGATTCTTCAATCATTTAAGAGGCTGGCACGACCCTGATGACCGTAGCATTTGATGCTTTGAAATAATTGCCTGCATGTAGCGAAGAAGGGTACTATACAAAAGGTCGTACCCCCTCTCCCCCCAAAAAGGATAAAGAAGTCCATCAATGTTAACAGGGTTTTCTTTTTTACCACAAATATGTTAAGCTATTTAAAGACTGGCACGCTCCAAAGTTATGTGGCAGGAAGGAGTAGGGTAAGGGAGAGGGAAATTCAATTTTCTCTAGCCTATGCAATGAAAGTTTTCAAAACCTAGTAGTAAAAAAACATGGCTGCATACAATCATCACAGAAAAACTGTGTAAGAGAAACCAATTTTCTTTTATATTCCAAGGGTAAATGGGTTGATTTTTCTCTGATATTCCTTGAATATACGTACAGTATAAAACACAAACACAATACGCACTTCCTGTTAGTGCTTAGTGAAGCCTGTATTCTAAATTTGTTAGTGAGAATTCTGTGACATTCATACATTTTGCCCTTGAAGAACGAAACAAGTTTTAAAAAAAAAACAGTTGTTTTATTTGAAGAGTGTTGGGCTTTAAGCGAAGAATGGAAAATAAAACTTCATCTTACCATTCTACTAACAGAAATTTCTCCAATTTTCCAGGGACAAATTCTGGTACGGACTTGAGCTGCACCATCTAAAAAGAAAGAACTAAACTTAAGAAAACAGAAATCACTAAAGATAATTAAAAACACAAATCCAGCATAAAACTCATGTCCATGTCCAGCGGAGAGTCAAATTGTAGTTAACTTGTCTAACTTCTCCTCCTATCGTTAAGCACGAGATTTCAATGCCTTTCTGTGGTCGAAGAACCAATAAATTCGTATACCAGCTCGTGATGTCCTGGTCCATAGGGTGAAACGTTTTATAGTGAACTTGCAAAATTAAGAGGAAAGTTCAATATCTCATAATGCACACTTGGCTATTAGACTATTCTGCTATTCTATTCGCTTACGGCAAAGCATAAGTGATTCCTCGGAATCCAGACTTTTCCTGTCGCCAAGCAAAAATCTACTCTATTTATATCATATGCATCTAATCAAGTCAACAAACGTAGCAACGTTCAGAATCATCATCTCTTAGAATCAACCACAGCAGCTATGCTCAGAATCATCATCTTCACTGAGTCAACAACAGCAGCACCCACTCAGAATCATCACCTCGCAGAATCAACAACAGCAGCTTCGCTCACAGTCATCATCTCGCACAATCAACAACAGAAGCAATGCTCACAATCATCATCTCGCACAATCAACAACAGCAGCAACA
>JAHWFP010200702.1:23546-43743 GCA_023313725.1 Lithobius niger
ATTTTGTAGGACAAAAATTCACTGACTTGGACACTGTAATCTGTCTTCCAACAGAACTTAACTTCCCCCAAAAGACCTTGTACTTTTACCTCGACCTATACAAAAAATTCTTATATCTGTTATTAATTTTGTAGGACAAAAATTCACTGAGTTGGATACTGTAATCTGTGTCGCGACAGAACTTAAACCTTGCCCAAAGGTCCTTGTTCTTGATGGAAGTCTTTATAAAGTCATTACACCAGGTTTATTTAATATTATAGTTTTTTCAGGCAAAAACTGGTATGGTTTCTTTTTGCCTGAGTAACGTTTCCTCCTATTTTTGCCCATTGTTTTTGCTTTTAAAGCAGTGAGTGAACGTATAACATAGTGAACATTTCACAGTCCATGTAATGATAGCTGCGTTCTGATGGACTTTGGTCACAATAACCCCTCGAATTCCTACCACATCCAACAAAAAAAATCTCTCCCAAGACTCAACACCACGATATAGGAATTCCTGTAGATAACTCTCTCGAAGTTCACCATCATGCCGTCTTCATCACAAACAAGTTGTCAGAAAAGGCCATTATATTCTGAAATCTTTTTCTAGTCTTAATTCTAAATTTTTTGTTATCTTTTAAAAAACTTTTCTCCGACCTGTCCAAGAGTATTGTTCCCAAGTCGCAAAATCTTGTTACGACTGTTTCTTTTCTCGCATTCAGGCCTACCAGCGGCATTCTCTTCGACTGTTTCTCGACAGAGCCATGGAGACGTCATACGTACTTTCCAATTCTAACCGGTCTCATCGACGTCAAACCTGCCATTTTTTTTATCACGCTCTTTCGAACACCTGGAGTCACAACCTGATGCTCCTAGGCAATCGTTCAAATCTAAATATCTGGCATCGGTTTTTCTCTGAAAGAGTTGTGCCCCTTTGGAATTCTTTGTCACCTTACGTCATGGCGGCCACCAGTATGAACTCTTTCAACGTGCGTCTGTCTGGACAAGGCTTCTTAATGTGTTTCCCTCCGGTTTTTCGCTACCAACTGCTCCCCCCCCCCCCCCCCCCCCCCCCCCCCCGGCGCGCCCCCCCCTGGGTCCCGGGGGGACCTGGGGGTCGGGCGATATCGTTTTAGCATTAGGTCGGCGCCGTCTACAATATTCTATTCTACGAAAATAAAAATAAAAAACGCCCGTCGTGGCCACAGGCGACTGCAATTTCATTTCTCTTCATTGAGTGAATCTAATCTTTTTTTTTTGCTGGAAAGTGCCTAAAAACATCCTTGGTTATGGCCTTACAAAGTGTACTTCCATAACTAAAGTAAGGAATGGTTAAAAAATTCGTTTTGTACAGTTAAATACACTCTCAAGCTCAGCGCACAAAACAAATAAAAACCCTGGCAATGCTCTGAAGCTTGAGTGTATTTTTAACTACTTCCGCAACAGACAACTGAAATACACTGAACCTAACTTTAATTTTCTTATGTGTTTTGTTTCACAACTTTGCAGATGAATAAGTGTATCCCAAGTAAAGCGCCTTTCTCCTAAACAATAAAACAGGAGGAAATAAATGGAAATATAAAAGGAGTAACTGTAGGCTGATTCTGTATGTTCGCCTTATGCGCGAATATAGTTAAGTCCTTCGGTTATTCACGGATATTTTTTTCTTTATGCTTGCAAACATGCAGCTGGGGAATAATCACCATCGAATTTTTCTTACGTTAGTCATAATATACCAATCTTTTGCCTGTTAACTCTGATTCAACCCTCTCCTAAGTTCACGTACACAAAGTGCTTTCCTGTAGATACTTATTTTAGGAGGGATTTTCGCTGGATTAGTTCGTTTCACACAAGTTTAGGTTTTGTCTTTTGTACCACTTACACCCTGGCTGGGTGGGATATGAAGGACGAAGAAAATGTAGGCGTGTTGGATAGCATTTTAGAGTTCATCACCTTCATACAGTTGGAAGTGCTACAGGACCACTACAAGAAACGATAACAGAATAGATAAAATTCTGAAAGCCATAAGACATGTTTCTTGAAAGGTAAATCCCTACAAACTTCAAGGCGTTTGAAGAGCTTGCAAACTACTTAAGAAGCGATTCAAGAATGGGAAAAAAACCTCTGAAAGCCTTAAGAACGGTTTAGTGAAAGGAAAAGTCATAAATCAAACAGGTGGAAGAGCTACAGGACCACTAAAAGAAGCGATTCCACAAGGGAAAAAAAATTCTCACAGCCCCCCAAAAATTTAATGATAGGGAAAGCCCTATAAACTTCAAGCAGTTGGAAGAGCTGCAGGACCACTAAAATAAGCGATTGCAGAATGAAATAATTTCCTAAAGTCATAAGCAAAGTTTCGTGAAAGGTGAAGCCGTATAACTTTAAGCAGATGGAAGGGCTGGAGAACCACTGAAAGAAACCAACCATCCCAGAATGGAAAAAAAAATCTTTAAAAATTTAGTGAACATCAGTTCTGGAGCAGAAAATCAATGAATGTGAATGTCGGACTTAATTTCTAATGAACGTCTGAGTGATATGTCTGCATATTTGTCATATAAACTATGAAAATTTGGCCCAAATTTCAAGACTAGGAGGCTGTTATCAATGGATTTGTATGATATAAGACGAAGATCTTCAAATATTTTCAAGGTACAGGACATTTCGCATTTTGAAGCTATAAAGAAACGCTCATAAGTGAGTTGCCAGCCCAAGCAACACGACTGCATATACTCACTGCTCGGATTAGCATAGCAACGATGAAAAAGCATTTCGTGAAGTGATAACGTCGTTTTTGGACAAAATACCCGTCAATAGGCAAAAATAGGCAGTATACGTTTCATTAAAAAAAAAAAAAAAAAAAGATGGCGACTCCTACTTACATGTGCATAATTTATTATTCAACCTTTCTATTGTTCATAGAATAAATAGTCCTGGTGTGTGAGAAAGAACTATTTCTATGTCGAATCGGAAGGTCGCCCTGTCCTTGCCCTAGAATTATGTTACATAAACTATTGCATTTTCAACCAGAATGCCCATTTTTCTCTTCGATCGGTTATTTGACCATTGCTATGGAAATAGGTCGAGTGTATGTTAGTAAATTAGTTTATACAGTATTATGATTGGTAACACTCCAGCCTCTATGATTGCTTAGAATCAACCTGGAGACGAAGACGTCATGTTAGTCGGTGGCAACCGACCCGGTGTTAAGCTGCTGACAGCTTTGCCGCGCCTCCTGTCAGGTAGCTTATTGTATCGCATTATTCGATACGGCTGGAATCAAATGCAAGCTAAACAAATGTTGGAATATAATGAAATACTGGTATGTGGACATAAAATACCAAAGCTGTGAAACGGCATTAAAAAAACGAAAGGTTCTGATCATACCAAAAAACCATCGCCAAATTCAGGTATCAAAACGGAGAAAAGTTTATATGTAGTAAACGTGTGCTCGCTAGGGGCATGCCTAACAAACGTATTCAATTGATACAGCTTATGATTTAATAACGCAAACCTTTACCGATAATAATTACTCACGTGTTAAAGTACACCTAAGGTGAAACAAGCGGCTACAGAGACTGCCTAGTCGCACCGGTCTTCTGTACAGTTTCTCCACTTCCACTGTTGAGGCGCACAGCTCTATTCTGCACTACAACGGCTATCTCTATTATACTAATCTAAAAGCAGTAGCCATCACAATTGCCGGTTAAAAATGAGTTAGCTTTTAGGCCTATTTTACATTTTAGGCGTAATTATCAGCTTTTAGGCCTAACTTTAACCAGCTGTTTTAATTTTGTAAGTAGCAATGAAATAGTAAGCCTATTCATTTTTACAACACGGTGCGCCTTCACGCACACAGTTCCAGTCACAACGTAACGTGCAACGTAGCCTATATAGATCAGTGGTAGTAGGGAAGTGACGAGAGAGACGCTGTTGATGAAGCCAACAGCGACTCGTAGCAAGTTGACGGTGCCATGGTTACATAATTTTAGGCCTAATTTTCGTTTCTTAGGCTTAATTTTAAAAAAGCAGTTTTAATTTCGTAAGCAGCAGATAGGCCTAATGGTGAATTTGGTTCGACGGTAAGCCTATTCATTCATGCAACAATGCGACGAGACTATTTTAAACGAAGCTAAAATCCGTTTGTTTATTGAGTGTTACTTTAGGATTTAAATTCGACGATCAAATGTTATTATTTAATTTAGTTACCTCGAAGAAGTCTATTAGCTACAAAGAAGTAACGATGTTTTAATTTGCCATGTTATTTAACTAACTTCTCACACTGAATCTAACGTTGTAAACAATGGTCGTCAATATCTGGTACCGTTGCGAAGTTGAAAAAAGCGACGGACGGACGGACGAACAAAGTCGTTGCAATAGTCTGCAATAGTACAGAAGACTAAAAAATGAAGGTAACAAAAATATAAGCAAAAAATAAGTGTGGTATGGCATTTTATCGGAAAAAATGCCATACCACATGAATATACGAGAATGAATATATGAGAAAAAACCATCAAATGAATATATGAGAAAAAACCATCAAATGAATATATGATAAAAAACTATCAAATGAATATATGAGAAAAACCAGTCAACAAGACTCAGTCGGTATTATACCAACACATCAGCTTCCAAATATTATAACTTATTTTCCGCGTTCAGGTGCGTTTCACAAGTCGATAGCGAATATTACGATCGTTCTTTCCCTTCGCCATACGGTACCTATAGAATCGTTGGGCATTACACTTTCCAAGATGGCGCGGCAGTGAAGCCAGCAACTTGGAATTGCTCCTGTTATTTTAGTGTTTAAACTTTTAATGCGAACAAGGCCCAAAAATTTGACCGAAAGTTAAATTTTTGTGCCATATTTTGCATGTCCTTGTGAGTTTTTTTTTTTTAATTTATTTACAGTGAAAAGAGCACAGCATGAGAAAACCTAGTGAGGTGTGCCAATACATGGAAAAAAAAACACAGAATAAAAATGCGCAAGTAAAAATTGCAAACTAAAAAAGACACGTAGAATAGAATCAATAGAATTGGGCGAAAAACTCACAGAATTGGTAATAAATTCACAAAAAAGAGCAAAAATCAGGAATCAGAATTTAAAAAAGAATAATTCGGCAGAGCAAACATGCAATAAAAGATAATCCACAGCAATAAAAAAAAAACCACAACTCTTTCCAAACGTCACTCTCAAACAACCAGAGCTTCAGTTTTTATTTTTTTTTATTTTTTTTTTATTTTTTTTTTATTTGGTATAACGGGGAATGACACGTAAACCGAGCAGGAGCCAGCCAAAACGTTTAGCACATCAAATAAATTTCACACATTGTTTTCCCAAAATGATAATTAAGTTTTGGCAAAAGCAGTCGAAATCTAACATCGTAAACACTGTCAGGTGTCAGCTGTGGGTGATGACATTTCTGCGTAAGTAGTACAAAGTAAGCTAAATGAACATTTAGAATTTCCCATCTTTTAAATAAAAGAGCTGAATGCTCAGTTGGGCTAGCAGATGCCGGTCAGTATATGCACCTTCACAACAAAAAAAAAATTTAAAAAAGAAGTTGGTTGAACTGATTTTTATGAAAGTTGGTAACCATCGCACACCTGAAATTACCACTGAAATATACATATCCTTACCATATGATGAAAAGTGAGGGTAAAAATGAAAATATTCGAATTAATATTCCCTACTTTCATTTTAGGAAATTTTGGTTATCTCTGAACGGGGTACCCAATTTGCAAAAAAAAAAAAAAAAAATTCTTAGGTCCTTTTACTTGCTTCATTCGACATAAATAAGAGCTCATTGCCGGGGCACTTTTATTCCCAGTCGAACAGAGATAGTGGCAAATGACCTTGCTATCGAAGCGCCACAAAGCCTCAACATCCTACTACTTAACATTCCCAACATCCCACACAAACAGAAGTGGGATGAAGCTAAGCTTGACGCTCTGGCTTATGCCGCATGACGTAGTCGTACTAACCATAAGGCCATGATACCGGTGGGGCTGAAGAATGCTAATTAATCGTCAAATTAACAGTAGGAGACAGTAGCGTGCACTGACCACCGAGAGGGCAGGGGCAATTTGAAAAAAAATAAGTATAATAATTAGGCAAGCTGAGGATTTTTTTTCGGGGCTTTTCTTTTGCTCGTCAGTCTTTATTTTTACCATTGTTTAAGCTTGTCTCTCTTTTTTACCGTTTTACGCCCCTTTCTGTCCCTTTCCTGGCCTTGTTTTTGCCCTCAAGGCCCTTACTCTGGCTGCAGCACGAGCGGTTATCGGTTCAGAAAACCAAAACAGGACGCATTTTTTAATCCAGAAAGGGCAAAAGAGTACTTTTTTCAGTGAAGGGCAGTGACCCTGCTCCCCCTGCCTGCCGTGCATACCATTGTTGGAAGATCTTCGTTATGCGTATTTGTTGATTTATTTTTTTGGGGAGCACGAACCCAAACTGCGTTACGTGCTTCGAAACTGCAACAATAGATGGCATATCTGAAGAGCGAAGTTATTGCTTTTGTGGCAACAATTCCCAAATTCGTACTACGTGTGTATGCTGTTAGAATACCGCGCCAATACTTCATAAATTCCTTCAAGTGTTCTCCAGCTTATCCACATACTCAAAAATTTAACAGCACAGCAAAGAATTTTGGCAAACAGAACTTATCTAGCACACCGTACAATCATGCATGTTTTCGGTTTCTATTTAGGTCAGTTATTAAGCAAACTAATAAAAACAGGCCAGATCCGGATGTCCATACTTTTCATATTTTATTTTAATCCATCCACAAAATGCTGACCTTAATCTAGTTTATGGAGGTTCGGACGTTCGGTAGTCAGCATTTCAATGCTATTGCGTGTCATATAGAAAATAATAGAACTCGTACTACTGAATAGAAACTTACCTACCATCAATTCACATGAAAACGTCGCACGCTATGAGTGTAAAGCGATCAATGCCCTTAAAAAATGGAAGTGGTTTGAGTTTGTAGTGTCCTTGAGAACACTTGAACGGAATAAAATTAATTTCAGGTAGTGACAGTGGCGCAACATGACCAATAAAACATACGTTGATTGAACTACACATCATAACTCCATTTACACTGTTGCCTTGGCAGTGACACAAACAGGTTTCCATACAAGTTTTAGCAGGATGACGGCAAATTTGTTAAATTGATACTCTCCACTGAGTACTTGATGCTTGATCAAATTTCCGTTGTCAATTTAGCTCCCTATTCGATAATTCGAATAATGGTAAAATGTACTGAAAGAATGGTTCAGACAAACCATTTGCTAATGGAAGTTGTCCCCGAAACCGTCGCTTCCTTTTGAGAGGGAGGGGGGTTTCCCTCCTGGATGTCGTGGTGTCGGAAGGAACTTACGTCCGTCACTTGCTTATTGATTGTCATCGTCTGGATGGTGTTCGCCGACGTTTTCATCTCCCGTGATACGTAGCGTGTCAATTGGGTGATAAGTATGTCCTCCTGTGCCGGATTTTTCGATTTTTGCAGGATGTACAGATGTATTATAAGATCTAGATTTGGCGTTTGTTTAACACCTCTGTAACGTTTGGCGCACTGGGAACTCGCACCACTGCGATAATTCGATAATTACGGAAATACGCAGCTTTTTTGTTGTGTAAAAAAATGAATTTCTTTGCGCATTCCTTCGTTTGTTGAAATCAAGTTCTATATAGAACTAAATAATGGTAGACGGCGCTAGATGCTGCAGCCTCTCATTCGGTGAATATGGCAGTGACGCAACGTTGTATTATTGTATGTAACTCTATGCTGGAGCCAGTAACTGGGATAGCTGCAAGGGTCACTGGAGGGGGAAAAGAAGGGCGTCGTACTGAAGACAATGCTGTTAACAGTGGATTTCTTAGGCCTATAATGCGCGATTTTTGTCGATTTGTTGGCAAGTGGAATCTTTATTTTCCAGTTACAACCTAGCAGCATAAGGGAGTGGAGAAAACAACGTTTTTTTAAGCCCATGAAATCCGCTCTCAAGCACTGCCTTGACTTGAAGTGCCGTTGTGTAACCCTCCATTTTAATCTAGTCCCCCTTGCAGATATCTCTCTTGTAGCCAATATGACGTCACATGACGGTGCTCCATTGGCATCTTTAAGCCGCGTTTTTTGGGCGGCTAGGCCAGGCTTCAGCTGCCACTTTTACGTTTGCTTTTCAGTTAAACTAAAAAAAAATTCACCAAGACAGCTAAATCTTGCAGCGCTTCAGAGATAAGGTTTCACGCAGACTTGACACTACATCACTAGTGCTGTATGTAAAGTCTTACAGGAAAGCTCTTTCGTTTTCCTGTTAATAACAATAATAATAATAATAATAATAAACTTTATTGCAAACAAACAAAATACATTAAAAAGTAAACAAGAAAATGGTATCGCCAGTGTTTACAAAGGGCGAGGTTTAGGCATGAAGGCCCAATCTTACACCTAACCCAGGACAAAATAAAATCACAAACAAACAAAAAACAAAAAAAATGCAAAAAGCAGAATACAATTATGTAAGGCTAATACTTTAAAACATAAACAAATAAATAAAAAAATAAAAAATAAAGTGCACAAAAGAGAGAAGGAGGGGGGGGGGGTCGACCACACTAGGAATTAAAGAAACGTTGGTAAATACGGTTTTTAAATGCTTGAACAGAAGGGGCGTTCTTGATTTCTGCAGGCAGATCGTTCCATAACTTAATACTTTGAGTGAAAAAAGAAGATTGGTATTTATTAGTTTTACATCGGAGAGGTGTGAAACTGCAACTATAGCTGAATCTAGTAGGATAGTTGTGAGTCGCAATAGCAGAGTTAAAACCTCACCTTAAACAGCAAACGAGTTCATTTACGTTTTCTGTTTAATGATGGTTTCGGTTTCACCATTTGCGCTATTTAATACGCGATCATTTTAAATAAAATTCCCGTTGCCATAGGAATTACAACTGTAAACACATAATAAAAAGAGAAATAAAAAAAAAATGGTTGATAGCGGAACAATAGGAATCGCAAAATTTTCACAAAGATGAAAATAAGGTGAATAGGATATTTTAACGTTACCATTGTAAATAACTTGTGTATAGTAAACAATAATAATAATCGTTAACAAAAATGCGGATTATTTTACTTTTATGTTACCAGTGTAAATAATTTGTATATAGTTGTAATATACAGAATATTTATTAACTCGTATAAATTATGTAAAAAACCCTGTAAAAAAAAACATGTATCCTACACATACAACTCCTCGAGTTTCGTGTAGTAAGTTTAATAAATTATTATTATTATTATTCAAAAATTAAGGTAAAAAAATATATGTGAAACAAGAATGTATTATATAACAGTATGTCCATCAGTGCACATACAAACTCTGGCTTCGTGTCATTGTACTTCAAACTAATTAAATTATTATTATTATTATTTCATCGAGTTTGACCTTTACTCTATCAGACATTTCTTCTCTTAAAAATGGCTGGTAATGTTCAAAATTGAGCCGGTTTAGATATACAAGCATTATATTGCTTCAGTTGACTTAAGGCTCAAAGAATTAAAAAAAAATTATTGCTACTGTCCCAATATTCTGTCACTAGAACAATTAGGAACAAAAAAAGGTTACATTGTAAACAACTTAGCAAACAACTATTCATTGACTTCGGTAAAGCTTTTATTTGGTTTTGTTCCAGCAGGCAAGTATTATTTTACTTGGATGACTTGTATTTATCGTGGTAAGTGTTTTTTTTTTATTGAGTAGCGATGTTTTCTTATTGTTTTAAAATACAGAAACGATAACGATGACCAAGCTGTCGACGCGCCATTAAGCCTCAACTCCCCCCCCCCCCCCGATAACTTGAATGCAGTTTGGAGAGCGCATGAGTTGTAGTCTGCTAAGCTCAATAAAGAAACTAATTTACCTCCAACGCATGTTTATTTGTTGCTAGCGCAAACAAGTAGACTACATCTGAAAATCGGACTATATGCCTAAATAAATAAATAAAAAATTATAATTATTAATTATTATTAATAAGAGGGCACACTTCCAATTTTGTGTTTACGTTATTTAATACTTTTGTTTCTAATTACATGTGGTTTTTGCTTAAATGGCATTCCTGTGCCTGCCATTATTTTTGTCTTTATAACGTGTCGGTATTTCAGCTGATTTTATTTACGTATTTTTTTTTTTTTTTGCTTGAAATAGTTTCTGTTTGGGGACTTGAAACGTCGCCCTTTGCCGTATTTTTTTTAAACTGTATCACTTTCGGCTTTGATGAAACTATAATTTTTTATCTTTTTTGTTATTCTGGCTGATTGGGGGGCATGCTTCAGTTTGATGACGTTATTGTAACGTATTATACTGGCGTTTGGTCTACTTTCGTATTTTGATGGAAAAATTGGTCTGTTTTTTTTTTACTGTGATTAAGCCGTCTGAATTTGGACACCTAAATTTTAGAAACTATTAAATTATTGATATAATCAAAACTCCTTATCTTACTATTAGAAAAACTGAATCTTACCGTGTATCAAAAATACAAGTGCACTGCCAAGCAAGAGTAGTAAACAAGAGTCAAAGCACAGCGGCCAGGCCTATCGTGTACCACAAGTGCAAGTGAACTCACTAGCCAGAGTCGTAAATAGGGCGTTCACATGGTATGTACTGAAAGCACATTTTGTCAATTCGTGCAATAAAACCGAAATTAAAAGCAACCAAGGTACGTAAAGCAACTTCCGTAGAAAAGATAAACTTACAAGCTTTTATATGTAGTGATCACGATTTAAAACTAGCCTATTTTAACTGACTTTCGTAGACTTAGATCACTATACCACGCGCCATGGCTGTTTGCTGTGACGTGCATATCACGTGACTGGGCTAGTCCAATCAGAATGCCAAACAGCCGTTGTTCTCGTTCGTCATTGGATAACTCATGGTGACGTCACGGCAAACAGTCATTGCGCATGTTTAATCTCACTGCAAGCGGCCGTAATTCATAAAGATCCAACCCGCCATTTCATTTTTTTGACCATTTCTACAGAAGAACGAATGCTATGAAAGGCCGGTCAAATTACCTCCGGAAAACATTTATGGAGTAGGAAGGGCTGGGGATGCGTCCACCCCAGCCAATTATATGTGTAGTTTGAAAATTCAGGGAAAGGAGGGACAAAATAACGAAAAACGGGGTAAATAATTCCACCCCAAAAAAGTTAAGATTTTCGGAAGAATCGGGACTTAATTTCAGCCTACACCCCCTCCCCCCAAAACACAATTTTGCCTCTCTTTACGCCCCTGAATTTTCAAATTACACGACGGCCGAATTTATGGAGTTGTGGGGAGGGTTGTGGAAGATACACACCCCGACAAAAAAATTCTGAGTTGGAAAAGAATCCTCGGTCAGAAATAAAGGGAGGTAGGACAAAATTACCAAAAAAAGGTCGGGGGGGGGGGGGGGAAGAAGCCCTCAAAAAAATCGTTCTCCGTTGGGAAATTCTAGCCTTACACCCCATCCCACCATTTTGTTTTCGATGCACAACTGAATGACCAATATAAGCATAACCTAAAAGCATGCGTGGGAATAGCCTACATGGAATTTGCGTTGTTTGTGTCTTGAATTGAATTTCCAAAATTTATCTAAATATTCACACCTTTTCTTCTCGGCGACTTGTATTGAAAATATGTGTAAAGAAAAACTCTTGCCTCGTATAATTTAGCACATTAATATTTCAAATATTTGTCACCGAATTTGCTCAACTACTAAGCAGCGCTACAATAGCTGTTATTGGAAAGTAGTACGTGAACACTGTCAACACGATCGAAACTTCGACACAGCAAGGTTTGATTCTAAAACCGACCACATTTTCATAATTTCATGCTTAGATATAGCATAGATACGACGATGAAAAGTATTAGCTCCTGTTTTATATACGCAACGATTGTACCGCCCAAAAGTGCACTAAAAAAAAACCAGCAACCTTTCGATGCCCAGATCGGAGTCTTTATCATGCAAAAATAAAATAAATACTTAAATGGAACTTTGCTATTACATTTTTAAAAGTGTATTATGTTAAGTAATGGATAAAAACCTTTCAAGACGAACGGAAGAGAATGTTGCTTGAAAATTTACCTTTCAAGATGAACGGAAAAGAATTGTGGCGGTTGAAAGCTGTGGGGCGCCATTGCAACAGCGAACTGAAGATTGTGTGTAGTGAGCAATTTATTTCAGGTAAGTAGGCCTATTCTTTTTGTATATCTATTTTTTTTTTATTTCAACCGGTTATGTAGGGCAATAATTATCAGTGAAGATATTTGTAAACAGCTTGTGCAGCTTGAGAACCAATGGAATTCATATGTAAACTTTGACAGGAATCTTGGCTAGTTAATTGGTTAGTATCGCTGAAAACAAAAAACGATATATACATAGGCTACTTTTGTACTATTTATTAAAGAAATGATTAATAAAATGAATGGAAAGATGGGTTTATTTATATGGGATTATTACTTTTCTCTCTATGCATAGTTTTCCTTTCCGTATACTACGGAGAGAGAGTGGAGTGTGACACCCCCCCTTATTTTCGGGCATGCATTATTTAAAGGTACGGTGTGTATTCGTAAATATTTTTTTCTGGGGAGGGCGCAATTTTACACCTCCATGCCAGAAAACGTACGACCACTTTATTTTTAAGGTACGATTTTTTTTCTTGCTTTGCATAATTTTCCTTGAATTTTTATTTGGGGGACGGCAACATGTGAAATATGTATAATCATAGGCGGTAAGAATTATAAATCCACGTTTGCCAGTGAGCCAGTGACGTAAAGTCATCTTGTTAATTGCTTCCTATTTGCTATAAACCTGTAATTTACCCTTTATTGGACGTAATCTTGCAAGCATAATTTGTCTCCATTATGAACTTGTTAAAAAGCTGTACGAATTCCCAGGTTTTCCCGCCTTAGAAGGAACGTGCGGGCATTCGTAACAACAAATCTTTTCATTGTAAAAGACCATTGTCGCGACCGGTTTGATAAGGGGGGGGGGGGATTGAGGCTTAATGGCGCGTCGACAACTTGGTCATTAGAGCCAACCTCAGTCATAGTGCAGTGGTCCGGGTTGCCACTGCACCACACATTACAGAGATGTCATTCAAACCCCTAATCTAAATCTTGTCATACACCTGTACCTCCTGCAAAAATTGAAAAACACCGGACAGGAGGACAGACTTATCACCCAATTGACGCGCAATGTCATGCTAAGGGCATAAAGGGTTAGGGTTTCTGATGTTGGAGCTGTTCAGCCTTGCGTAAGTTTATGTGTGACCCAGAGCTGTTCATATAGAGGAAATGGATACGTACGATCTATACGTGAGAGCTAATGTATCCCTGTGTGTATGATCTTGATGAGAACCGGTGTATCCCCGGTATATCCCTGTAAGTAGTAAGTTAGTTTTAAGGTAGAAGAGAGTGTATATGTCGTTGGGGATTTTTCAGACTCCTGTAAAAAACTTGAACTTGAACGCGATAATGGCATTAAAAGGACAGTGCAATGGAATCGTTGTTAGGCTAACAAAGACGAAAATTCTTTCTCCACGATTAGTACGGTGTACAGTACAGGTTACCCCCATTTAATTTGGCATCCAGTCGTTCATAAAATTCCGTATGAATAGGGAAGAAACTTTTACCATTCAATTTTAACGAAGCAAACAGTCTTGTGATTTATTATTTATCCATTCAATTTCAATTTGGCAAAATATTGCAGCAGTTCACGAAATCGTTAACTTTCTCTAAATAGAAAAGTCATTACCATGAGTATCGCCAGCCATCTTTTCTAGTGGTTATTTATCGCCGGGGATATGGGCAATTTTGTCTGGCACAAATATTTTTTAATAAACACACAACACTTTTAAACTCCCAGATATTTATTTTTATTTTTCCACACTTCCCACAACAGATTAATCGTTTTAGAAGTTGTTATTAGTGCATTTGACTTCTCGGGTGCCATACAACCAAATTTTTGAATCCTCAACAGAAAAATTCATTTTACATACAGAAGTTTTACATATAGCTTTAGATGTAGCTTTGTCTGCTGCATTACCAAAATATCGCAAAAGGTCAACTTTTAACCACAGGCTAAACATAAATAGCGTTGAATTTTGGGGATGTTTTAAGTTTTTTTTTTTTTTTTCACTTGTTCGCGTGTCAATAATTCGTTCAGTACACGTCACACAAAAGTTTTGTAAAGCAAACATCGACAACTCTGTACGGGCAAGTTTAATAGATCGCTCGTCTGAGGTATTCCAAACTTTTTATTCCGTTTTATGTATAGGGTTCAGTTTCATTTTTATTACCTGGAGCCATCCAAGTTTTCATGGATGCGACAAGTTTATTGCTGTAACTTGCAGCATTAAAATTGCCTTTACCAGTACAGTTGTCACGAAATCCGCAATATGGCATTGCTTTGCTGGTGCCTTCATTCTGGCTCATTGTGATGTTTATTGCATTTTAATTGTATTTCCATTGTAACCATTTCATTTATGTGAAATTCAATTTTACGATAATGTCCATCCCCTCTTTGACATAATTAGAGATTGCAGGTTCGTAGTCTCGTGAATGTGACTTGCTCGTTTTTTATGTAGTTGCGTGACCTGACATAGTTTAG
Source organism: Lithobius niger (assembly GCA_023313725.1). NCBI lineage: Eukaryota > Metazoa > Arthropoda > Chilopoda > Lithobiomorpha > Lithobiidae > Lithobius > Lithobius niger. The sequence continues at coordinate 38,170 of JAHWFP010200702.1, forward strand.
AATGCTTTCTGTTTTTTTTGTTTGTTTTGTTTTGGCGTGTTGAATGGAGCTTTCCTCACCATTCCAACCCACACTCCTAAGCCACAAATCCTCTCGGGACAAAAAGAAGAAGTAGCTGCCAAAATCAAGTGTATAGGCCTACATTCCGGTGCAACCATTCTGTTCTTTAAATTTTTGTTTGAGGATTACCTGAAATCACTCGTTCTGTATACAGGGTTGTCGAAAATTCCGTTCCTGTAGTGTGTACCCAGTATGCTCACTGCGTCCTAGCGTGTAAAGCAGTGAAGCAATCGGGGTGCCTTCGTCTGGATTTGCAGGGTACTTGCAGTGAAGCTACTACCGCCACACGAAATAACAATAAGAACTGCGCTCAACCGCACAGCCTTTCCTCCCGTTAACGTATAAGGCATATACACCACGGAAAACCAATCGAGCCCCTGCCAAACGAACCCAATCCGTACACTTACACTTTGCCTAATCCGTATCTATTGCAATTTTAAGCAATAGATACGGATTACGTTTTTTGGCTTGTTATTGTCCTTTTATTCCCACAACCTTCCATTACCATCACTACTCTTATAAGATGCTTCCTTTAGAAGTTAGTAATACAATGACCACGAAAAAATACATGTAGGACATTGCATTTGTCATCAATTTATTTCTTCCTGACCGTAATTTGGGATTAAAAGCGATCTGTTGTAATACTATTCTATCACGCGTGTGCTAAACTGTCGACTCCGGACCTTTGGACCAACTCGTACTGATTGGGGGCCATGGCTGTGCAGTGAAGAGCTCACCTTTAAGAAGATGATCTGGTCGATGACTGGAAAGCCTGGCAGAGTAACTGGCAATCTGCGTATGCCGCCCAGCGCAACGTGAAAGTCTACCAGTTTCTTTCAACGGTTATGGGATCTGTTGTGCCCTAATTAGAACATTATCTTGGCCTCCTACTATGATCTGAGGTTTCGCTCAAACCTCAGGGTCTGTCCCTCCCCTGCTATTTTCCCCTGTCTTTTTCATTCATAAAAGTTGCAGAACGTTCAAAACATTTTTTTTCAATTAAAAAATTAGTGTTGATTTGCGGCTCTGCAAAATCGAGACAAAATTTTGAATCTACCAAGAAAATTAATTTTAGCACGATCTATAGTTGCCATCGATTAATATGACCACCCAAACGCTCTATGAAACATCAGGACGATCTGAATGCATCAGCAAACATACTTTGGGGGGAAAATAGACCTATGCAGATCAGCTACTCAATCCATTGCAGCCATTCCTGTTTACAACGAAACAACGAAAACTCAGGCATTAAAATACCGTACATAATCAATGTTTCCTAAAGGATGTGGCCTTATTTTATTTTAAATAACATGTCAATAAAAAAATAGTCTAATTTATCTAATAATAGTCAAATAATAGTCCAAATTAGTGAATTTTGAGTGTTTTAACAAAGTCAAAATTGTCCCTCATGACTGATAATATTTGTATGACTTCACCGCACGATTTTTGTTGGGTCTATAGTGCAGTCTACTCTTTGAGCGTGATCGTAAGTTTATCAATTGGTTCTGAATGTACAATCTGAGTTTGAGTCTTAGTTTCCATTTGGTGCTCAGTACACGAAAATTGAGTCACGGTTAAAATATTTTGGGAAAGTAATAAAAGCAACTCCATTTTTTTTTTACAGTCAAACAAAGGACAAACCAGTGTTCTTTATCGAGCGCAAATTGTGTGTAAATTCAAGGTCGACATCATTGTGGCACGAAAACCTTGAGATCGACATTATTGAAGCAAACAAAAATTGCCACAATCAATATGGGAAAGCAAACTCCGGTCATGAGGGATTGATTGACTTTACAAAACCACTCAAATTCAATAAATGACGTAATTCGATGAGTCACCTACTGACATCCATGTTTAATATTGTTTATTGTATGCCACTTAATACATTTGGGAGTGAATTCGTATTTTTATTGTGTAAAGCGTAAAGGGTAAACGAAAAGGTCTTTGTAATGGTTTCATCAGTCGATGAATAAAGAGATATCGTTTTGGAAAAAAAATGTCACTCCTTTATATATTTTTCACAGCTTATCCCATTGTCTGTAGTTGCCACCGTTTACCTTGTTCCCTTATATTGTGCCACTGCGCCTGTGCTATAGACTAACCAGTTGCTTAATAATTAAAAACTAATTGAACAAATTCAGTCATTGTGCATAACTATGTTTGACAACTTCTATGAAATTGTATGCGATAATTACTTTTAAGAGCAGTATGAATTAGGACATCCATATACATGCATACTACAACATACATACACCTTCAACTTCATCTTTCATTTCTTTATAGCAACATGGACTGTGTCTGTGTTTCAATGCTTCCATTTCTCGCATAACAGAGTCCACTGCTTGAGGCAACATGCACCACAGGCTTTCCAAACGGTAAGCCAGCTCAGCATTTAAATTTACATTTTCCAACGGAAAAAATTGGCGTAGTGCACAATTTCCAATGGAAGACGTAAATAAAGGCTCGCGCATCTTTTTAAACTCCTAAAGAAGTCTAACAAATGGATAAAAAATATGCTGTCCTGGATACCGATAACAATTTTTTTGTTTGGGGGAGGGGGGTACAGAACACATACCACAGAAGTGTGTGATGTGTACGTACCCAGCGTGCGATGGGCACAGTACACTGCAAGCAACAACTAAGCGTGAACGTGTATTTAACACCTTTTCAAACACTTCGTTTTTATTGATTTTTTTGTTGCCGTGAAGTCTTCTTGTTTTGCCTTTCCAGATGCATCGTTACGTCAGTGTGAATTCGTCTTACTGTAAATCAACTTCATTACACGATTATGATTAGCGAATTGAGAATTACGTTAAGGAACAAGACTTTACGGTGACAAGCAACCTTTATCTGGACTAGATACAATTTTGCGCAAAGGGCTTATTTTGAAACACGTTTTACATAATCCACGCAAATGCATCTCCCTCCTTGTGACAGATTTTTGTACCCGTAAATTAACATTATGTTTATACAAAAATTTTATCAATTGGTTACATAGATTACCTTGTCTTATATAACTCAAGATTTTTTTTTAAAGCATTTGGTAGGGTGACGTACGTTGCTAACCATCAAGCTGGAATGTTTATGGATACGAAAAAAAAATGGCTATAGTTATTGGCTTTGTTCTGACTCCTTACACAAAAAGAGAAAAAAAAGAGACACGTTCCCATTTTTTATTCATTGTCACGATCTTTGTAGTTCCGCCTTCTTTTTGCGTGTAAAGAATTTCATTCATATTAATAAATCACTCTTGTACTTGGACCAATTTCTGACCCACCGTCTGACGTGCGTGCAAAATTGTACCAAGTTGAACACGAAACGCCACACGGCAAAGAACGAGGCCAAGCACGAGAAAAGGTTGAACAAAGTGGGCAGCCATATTTGTGGTCAATATGTTTAGTCCGAGCATACCCCATATTTTATTGCTTTAGGGTACAGTGGTTGCGGATTTCATGCCAACGCCTGGATTATGGTCTAAACTGTCGGGGGTTCAATTCGCTGCTCAGATGGTTTAACATTTACGTTCAGAGGTCGTGTTTCTGGCTGAGCGGAAGGGCTTCGGTCGTTGGTAACAGAGTTCGGGGTTGAATTCTCCGCCAGGGGTTTATTACAGTACCTGCCGGATCTTGTATGAAAAATGACACACAAGACTGCGTTGGACAATATGGCTGCCGAAAGCCCCACTGAAGCAATTGATTTGATCTGTTGTTGCCGCATTCTGTCAACCGAGGGCCACACTGACCGTAAAATTGCCAACGGTCCTTTTCTTTCAACTCTTTCTGGATACACGAACGTGTCCATTTCTTAAGCGCAGAGAAATAGCGTAACAGTCGCTGAGTGATAAGTTTAATAACTATTTAAAAATACTTTCATAGACAATAAAAATTGTTATTTTGAAAACGGCCATTAGCGACCAATAGATGTCGCGTCTCTCCATACAAAGATATTTGCGCCAAGAAAAAGTAGGATTTGGCCTGGCTAATTCCCGACCAGGCCTTCAATAAATGAGGACAGTCGTAGGGGCCATTGTCTTCCCACCTAATATCGTTGTAGGTCGGGCCGTATAGAGCAGTGACATAACGTAGTATTATTTTATATAACTCTATGGTGGAGCCGGTAACTGGGTTAGCTGCAAGGGGCACTGGAGGGGGAAAAGAAGGTCGTCTTACTGAAGCCAATGCTATTAGACTGGATTTCATAGCCTGTAACGCGCGATTTTTGTTGTTGGAGAAAACAACGTTTTTTTTAAGCCTAAGAAATCCGCTCTCAAAGCACTGTCTTGACTAGAGGTGCCGTTGTTTTCCGTTACATTTTAATCTAGTGCACCTTGTAGCTATTACCTCCAAATGGTGTCTCGTAGCCAATATGACGTCACTTGACGCTGCTCTGTAGTTGCGGGCCATGTCTTCGCAAAAGCTGCCTGACATGTACTATATTGAAGCCCTAACAGGACTGGCTGCTCGCGGCAGTACGGCGACGCAAAATGGTGAACCAAAGACGCCAAAATCGGTCCTTAAACGCAACAGGTACCGAACGATCGAGCAGTTTTGTCCTTGTAGGCACGTGGTAACGCATCGCTTCGCACGAAATGTCCTTCTCTCTGGAGAGGCATCAAAGGATGGTTCAGTATGGCTGAGCCACGTAAGGTCTCAATGGTAAAGGATTAAAACACCCGCTTATACAGTTTGATGTTTAAAGCCTGGTTTAAGCACACGCGAATTGCTGTTCGTGCAGGTGCGAAGCAACCAAGCAAACCCTCGCTAGCCTGTTTGCACGCGCAGAAAAGCCAAGCGAACGCTATGGATTCAAATCTATCGCCTTCGCTTCGATCGTGCCAGGCAACGCGAACGAGCGTGACGTCATGAAGAAAGAGCCAACCAGCGATCAGGAGGGCAGAATCAAATCTTACGTAAGAGATAATAACCGAAAACCGAGGAAAATCTTAAACAATGCACGAGGGCGCGCAGCGCCCGAGGGGAATTGTTTAAGATTGCACGAGGTTTTCGGTTATTATCCGTTTTAATGCCTGTTTGAGCCTCGCGCAAGGTCGTTGTTTAAATCACGCGCCGTTCCAAGTACCGATCCACAGTATTGTTGTTACTCACGTATTTCGCCATTGTTACCTCGCAGAAGCATTGTTACTCAATTCGAATGGCTCCATCGGCCAACAAGGAAATTACAACTTTCCCCTTCGCCCAACAACGGTAATTTCGCTTAATATCGGAAAAATAAAGACACATGCATTTTTACAGCGTGGGCGTTTCCCATTTCTCTCTCTACTAGTGGTAGATTTCCCATAACGGCACCCTGTTTTACAAATTCCTGCTGAGCTCGAAATATGAATAACCTAATAATTTTTTTTTTGTTTACCTCAACATTTCTGGGAACTGAGGGCCAAAAAAGACTCATCCTCCTTCAGCTATTCGATGTCAGCGATTGTAGTATGGGAGATTACCATCCTCCTTCAGCAGTTATGGGATCTATTCTGGTGTATTATGAAGACCTCCCCCCCCC
>JAHWFP010200704.1:5931-20314 GCA_023313725.1 Lithobius niger
CCCGTTGCCCTTTGGACTTAAATGTCAAACTGGGCGGGGAAATAGTCCAAAACGCAACGGAAATAGGTTCACATCTGTGTTTACTTAACATTAAATGAGCTCGTTTTCAGAACCACTGTGTTACTTGTTGGGGTCCCAGGGCATACGCTGAATTGGCGGCTTCTTCAACAGGTTTAAGATTTGTTTTTATTTTTATCAGCACTGTTTTTGCTGAATCTTTATATCATTTTGTCGTATTTCACGAAAATTGCCAACCGTAACTTAATGCAAGCGGATTAAGGAAGGAGATATGGGAAGGGGGGGGGGGGGAGGAACATGATAGCGGTGTTTATGACTAAAAATTGTGACGACTTGGAACGTTCGGAATCACTGTTACTTCTGAACAACAATTAAAAGTTAACTGCAGTAGTTTCACCTGTTCGCTTTCATTCTGTTCGCTTTAAATAATACCTGGACGGATATCTTGCGTAACTTAATCGAAGTCTTAAGGGAAAAAGGAGACAAATAAACTTCCGGTAAGGTTTCACACATACCATAATGTTGCTGTAGCGTTTATTCTACGTCAACCCTTACTGCCGAATTCAACCATTAGACACGTAAATAAAATTAAAACCATTACAACCGCGTAAAAAACTACTCTGTAAACGGAGAAGAAATGGTTATTTAATGTAGTGGTTATTTTACTTTAAGTTTTCAATGCAGTGAAAATTAAATCAGGGCCCAGCTTTCAATAATTTTGACGCCTAAACAAAGACGGAATCAAGAACCACGCTAGCGGTCTACCCGTCAACTTCTCATTGTCAGACCTCATTGTTAGAAAGCCATTATTCAATCTGTCCGTCATTGTTACATTGGCGGCCACTGACCCTTTGAACCCTTTGAACTGGTTGTATTGACAAAGAGCATATGACTTAGGGCCACGGCTCTAGAAATATACTGAATTGAATTGACTGGTTGTGGTCGTGGGGCAGATATAACCCAGTTTGGATTAGTGTTCCCTAAAAAAGGCAAAGCTGGCTATCGTAGTACATTATCTGAAAGCCATGGATTGGATTCTCGGTCTTGGGAGAATTTGGTGATGATGAGGGTAAATAAATATGTGGCCAAACCGGCTAGAATTTGTTGAAATAGGCGGCCTTTGTACCATAACAGCATTAGCTGATTCTCAAAAACTGTATAATCCGCTTCTAAGTGAAAAAAAAAAGATGTAAAGGTCGTTGGTTTTCCGGTTTTTTTGTGACGGAAATAAAACTGATAAAAACTTCTGCCACCATGATGAAATTATTTATGTGGTAGGTATGGCTGAAATTTGGCAGTCAGTTGACATTTGACTATTGGAGAGGAGCCAACAGTAAAGAGTGCAATAATTTTTAATGCTATTTTTATGAAAGTTGGAAACACGCCACCTGTGATCCAAAAAATTGTTAAAACTTCCGGGGTAGGAAATGCGTGGAAAAATAAAGCTAAAGATAACACTGCTCCTATCCTAAGAACAGAGCTTATTACGTCAGAGCAACTATGTACAACTAACGCACCGGTTTTTTTTTTATGGTAGTTTAGCAATTGCAAGCTACTGCGTTCTTAAGAGATGCAAAAAAATGCGTGGCGAACTTTAGATTTTTGTGAAACTAGTAGCAGACTTACACATTTGAAAGGTACCTTTACTTATTAGTCTGCAGCAGGGTTGCAGAAAACGGAAAAAAAAAAACAAGCAGGAAATGGACGCCAGTTCAGTATCAAAATCGCACTCCAAAAAAAATACAAATACAAAAAACATAACCCACAAAAAAGCTCACAAAAAAAAAACGCAAGTTCAAAGATTAACCACGGCACTGGCAAAACTAAGATGCAACAAAAAAAAAACACAAAATAAGTTATATCAGAAACAAAACCCACAAGAGTGAAAGAACTCGCCAAGTTTCAGCCATTCAAAGTCGTGATATCAGAATAAAAATGTCTGCCACCAAGTGTCCTACACGGCGTACCAAGCTAACTTGCTCTGAAGTTTTTCATTAATTTCAGACGTTAAATGAAAAAAACTGGACTATTGGTGTCTATAGTGGCAATGGCCAGTATTTTCATTTAACCTTTCATCTAATAGTCGGTGGGATTAGCTTGGTAGTTGGTCATTTGCGGGCGGTGATATCACTTCTTTCTAAGGAGAAGGTCTTCGCGTCAGTATATGGGTTAGCTTGGTACACCATGCATGAATAAAACTTTGTGGCAGTCATTTTTCATTCTGGTATCACTACTTTGATTGGCTGAAACTGGGCGGATTCGTTCACTTTGTGTTGTTTCTGATTAATTGTTGGCTGTAGTGGTTCGATTATCGATTATATTTTATTTTTTGTATTGGTAAGATTTAACACCAATTGGCGAGTTATTATCGAAAGTAGGCGTGTCATCGCCTACTTTTTTGGCTCAGTTTTACAGTATTCTTCAACCAAGTCGTCTCCTTTTCGTTTATATCACCCTTCTGGTGATTGATACGATTAATTTTTTTTTTCTTTACGATTTTTCATCGATGTTGTTTCGCCAAGTAGAAGACACCAACCGTTAGCTTACGAATCGCATACAAAAGTAAAAAAGGTAAAAATCATTTGAATACAGCAGTAAAGTTTCACGTGAATTAAACACTACAGCAACATTGTGGTATCTGAAACTTTACAGGAAAGTTTATTCGTGCTTCTTTCCTGCTTTGACTTCGGTTCAGTTAACCCTTACAAGATTTTTTTTTAAATTTATTCAGTGGTGAACACTTTTCCTTTTAAGGACTGACTATATTCGGCTATTAGCTAAAAAGGTGTGACAGTGCTAGGTGTGAGTGTTACCTTTATAATTTTTTTTCGGGGCTACCTTTAAGCGGGGGCCCTGGGACGCTGTCGCATATAGTCTATACCTACGGTCCAGGTGGATTTTGCTTTTTATTCTGAAATTTCATTGTGCGAGTGCCAGATTTAGACAATAAATGAAAAACGCAACTGCAGTAAGAAAATTAATGAAGAAACACCCAAATGCTACAACGGGTGTGGTGTTTACTAGGAAAATAAGTTCGTCGAGCTGCTACGATGTCCTGCTGTGCAGAGAAGACAAGCTTGTTATCTTTTTCGATGCCAAGAATTTCCGAAGAACAGGGTTAAATTTTAGGGACACCAACAGATTTTACGTCGGCTAACGTTTGATGAACTGACGTAACTCGCTCGAACCTTAAAACTTTCAGCGTTCCTCCATTCAGCGTCACAGCCATCTTAGATTTAATCGCATTGGTGAGGAGTAATCGTCTAACTGGAAAATCGCATAATTGGAAGGACGTATACGGTATAACAGTATAATGGAAAATCGTCTAACACGAAATTCGTATAATGGAAAATCGTCTAACATCATAAACCGCAGGTATATTATTGTCCAGTTAGACGTTTATCCATTATACGATATTCCGTTTAGATGATTTTCCAGATTTTTTTTTTATTTAGGCAGATATTAGATAATTATCCCATTAGACGATTTTCTAGTTAGACTTTCGTCCGACACCCCTTAACCGCCTTCGCAATGGACGGTATTCCTCCAGTTACGTGAATCTTGAGCGAGTGCATATAGAGTTAGATAGATTATATTGTTACACCCAGCAGCATGAACAAATACTGTCCCACATAAATTATAGTACACGTAGGCTAAGTGAAAATTTCTAATATAACAACTTATATAATTTAATAGTTTCTGTAAAATTACTCGAGGATAACGCGTTCTAAAAAAGGGTATTAAATGTTTTAAGCCGAAAGAGTTGTTTTCTATCGATTTTATCTCGCAGTTTGTGGTGGCGTTCGAAAATTGCTGTTACAGTTCGACCGCTGTTGTAGTATTTCGAACAATATTGTGTCTCATTGTTGCAGAAAAAAAAAAGAAGTAAGAATTTAGTTTTATTAATTGGTTAAACACACTGCCTTATGCACGACATTAAAAAGAAATAGGAAAGAAATTATCAAACCGTTAGGTGGTGTTATATATTATCGTTCACGTGCAATATTTACGTGGGAACATTATTATTTTCATGCACCACGATTAAGGCAGATTCACGCTCCCAAGATTCACTGGAACGGAGGGGGGGGGGTCTCTTTCGAGTTTTTTGCATAGTGCTTTTCCATTGGCTGTTGATTTTGCTGGTGCAGCTGACGTCACAATGCAGCTCGACAGCTTACGCACTTGCGCACAAGCCAAAACAGACCGGAGCCAGTGACGTGACACGAAATATTGGTGGGGGGGGGGGGGAACTACTTATTGAGCTGGGAAAGGATCAACCTTCCTGTATACTATCGTTCCACTCGACCTTGCACTGGAATACCATCCATTGCCGACGGTTCTGTTTAAAATACCGTGTCAGTATGACTGAGCGGTAGGACTTCGTCCTTAGTCTCATAGGTCGTGGGTTCAATTCCCGCTCGGGCAGTCTGACATTTAAGTCCAAAAGGCAACGGAAATAGGTTTGCATCTGTATTTATTAATACGAGATGGATGCATTTCACAGTACACAAATTAGCCATGTTGGTTGGTGCTGCAACAGTTCTAAAACTAATCCAGTTTTTAAAAAATGTAACTTTTTGTACAATCTTTGCAATAAGTAATAATATAGTCTAAAAAGATATCAAACATTACGCATCAAACTCACCGTAATCAGGAAGCAATTTCACTTTGTCGAGCATTCAAGTTATAAACTTGATATGAGTGCATCTGGCCTTTCATTTTGATCCATTAATCAGTCCAGTTAACCTTTAGAAAACTGGCACGTGATAAATGCAGGATCTACGCCTTAGTGTCAAGTTGAATGCGTTTCATTACCACCGGAAGCTAGCGCTATGAATTTCCGGTTGTATTTTGAGTTCACACAGAAGTTTCTTCACCTTCCATGTTTGATCCCACTTCAGCGAATCATAGCTATTCATTTTACATCGATCTGAAAACCTCTCTCTCACACTGTACACAAACAAATACGCGCGTGCGCATACACACAAAGTAGCAGGCCTACTTAAAGGGGGATTGCCACCAACTGACAAGCTGCAGCGTCTATAGCCATTTGCCGCTATCTAAGTTCTGTCTAGCCCTTATTTTCAACAGGCGAAGGAACAAACAAATAAATTTCTTTTTACACAACAAACTAGGCCACGTTCCTCCTTAATTATTGAATATAAAGTTGGTGCGTCGACGTGCACCAGGAAGCAAGCGGTAAAGTTAAGCCTAACGACATCACGGGCGTTTATTTTATTTATTTTTTATATAAAGAACGACCGTTTTGAAACGCAGATTTTGAACCGCTAGAAGGGTGCCATCTAGTGACAGTGATATCGTTAACCTTAACCGCTTGCTCTCTGGTGGTGCCCTTGGACGCACCAACTTTACATTCAGTAATTAAGGAGGCACGTGGCTAGTTTGTTGTGTAAAAAGAAATTTCTTTGCTCATTCCATCGCTTGTTGAAATCAAGTGCTACATAGAAATAAATAATGGTAGACGGCGCTAGATGCTGCCACATGTCATTTGGGGAATAGGCACCTTTAATAACGTTCTTCCAAAATATAAATAAAAATAAGAAAAAACCATGAAGTTAGGTAACTCCCCGCAATAAGCTCCTTGACGTTGGTTATACCACTGAGTATTGACCATATATATTATCAGATAATTTTTTGTCTTCATCCCTCCATCTTGTTTTCAGTGCAACGTGGTATTCCCGGAGAAAATACCACAAGAACCTAGTTTAAGTATAGATCATTTTCCTCGATCACTAGTTGCATTGCCAAGGTGATAGGTAAAAATAACTCGTGCATGCTCTCCACGTTTTTTTTTTTTTATTATTTCGGAATGTAAATTAAAATTTTTAGGTCTAATCAACGAAAGCTGGCATTTTAAAGAACATGTCGATACTACCAAGAGTTTATAGGGTAAATTATTGATACTACTGAAAAAAAAATCCGAGCCCTCGTTCCAAAATTTTATTATTTAAAAAACGTACATAGAAGAATAAATTGCGAATTTTTTAAGCTTCGGTTCAGTCACAGTAATTGTGGTATATATTTGAATGAAGTATATGGCTTTGCCAACAAAGCAGTTATAGAACGATTCATTACAAAAAAAAAAAATATATATAAAGCAGCAAAAATTGTATTTGGCAACTGATTTGTGCGTAAAACAAAAGACATTTGCTGTAAGTAAAACGTTCTAAATGTAGGTCAAGTAAGGGACTACACGATAATTAAAAAAAAATACTTCTTTAAACTTAAGGATAAAGGTGTAGTTAAACTGGAAAATAAAACATATCAAATTTTAAAAAAAAAATACATATTTTTTCAGAGCTCACAAGAATCAAATATGGGAAGAAGTTAGAAAAATTTTATGTACCACTCTTAGCGAATGAAATACCAAAAGAATTTTAAGAAACGAAGAAAATTACACAAATTAAAAAAATGAGAAAGCAGTGGCTTCTTGAAAACAACTGTTTAAAGAAACAATCTAGACACACGCTAGTGTGGATCGTCCGATTGTAGACATCCGATTGTCAAAAAGTGATTGTTGATGAAAAAAAGGTGGCCGCACTAGCAGCAGACTGTGTCTTTTAACTGAAACCAACTTATACCTGATTTCAGCATACTGGTGTAAATTCCCCATGCAGTAGAAATCTTTGCAAATCGTTTGAATCAGGTGTTTTCGGTCCAGTAACGAAGAAAACGTCAACACGAAAATGTGGGAACGTGTCTTTCATGGAGAAAAAAAGTGTCCTCAATAACGTTGATTTGTGTTACTGGTGACTAGTGACTAGTACTAGTAACTAGTCCGCAGGCTCCCATGTTAATTCTCGTAGGGTATAACGACACGTCTACAACTGATTAGGGAAATCTAAATTTAGGCAGACAGGTAAAGCGTCATATGGGGAAGTGCCTTTTTCTAAAATGGGGGTTGCAGCTAGAAGTACGTGGCCCTGAAGTGGCACGTAAGTGCAAAATTATTGTTGTAACCATTGTTTGTATGGTCATCCAACAATAGATTATAACATGCTTAAGTGTTACACGCTTATCGTTTCAGTACCTACTCGCTTCTGCATTCTCGCAGCTAGAAGCTAGAAATCACCTCAAATTCCAACATAGCGGCGGTTTTATGTCTGTCGCCTCGCAACGAAAACAGCAAATAACGTGAGTTCAGAAGCGTTTGGGAAAATTGTTTCGTCATGAGGAATTCTTTATATTATTGGCACGGATTATAAGTCTGCAAGTATTTACTCAAACGATGTCGGATTTAGCTAATCCATTTAGCGTTGTTACCATGGCAATGTCACCTTTGCCATCGCTATTGACGTCTTGCTGCGAGAATGCAAAAGCGAGTCGTTGCGTAAACGTGCCCTAATTGTCAGAATTCATCGTTGTTGCGAATTGGTGGTTCCTATTTTCCTATTGTCTGTTCCCCCGTTTCCCCTGGTGGTTGATGTGACCCCTGGTTAGTGCGTTTACTGTTTTTACTACGGTTTAAGTTAAGCTTAGTTGATGTAGCAGGACGCGTGGCTACGGGCCTAAGTCCTAATAAACGTATTCATTCATTCATTTGGTTTTGGGGCGCATGGCATTTGGCCGCGGCCACAAATAAAATTCTAAATGGAAATGGTTCACTAAGAAACAGAGTATCTTTTATTGCAAAGGTTTGTATTGCAAACTAAATTATCTGCCCCACGACGATTAAAGGGACAATTATGTGTTCGTGAACACCACGGTAACTAAGTGATTGAATGTTTAACGTTAACCGAGGTTGCGCCCAGGGCATTTTTTAAGGAATACTAAGTGGTGCTCCAAATAGTAAAAAAAAGGCACGATTCTGTGACCATAGGGCAGATATATGGAAGGGGTGGGAGGGGGTGGGGAGGGGGTCGGAGAATTGAATAAATTTGTGGACTTAAAATCAAATTTTCAAAAATTTTACATTTAAAAGTTGTTTAATGTATCAATATCAATGTATCACTTCGAGCACCAGTTACTATGTTAAAAACTGCCCTGGTTGCGCCAAGTGAGGAGAAATGCGCTGATTGAGTGAACGAAGCGAACGAAAATCAGCGTCAAACCGTTTCAATTTCGCTGACGTAACGGCTAATTGGGCAATGGCAAAGGTGAAAATTATGAATGAGAAAATTTATAGACATAAAATTTCGCCAGACAAAAGGGGCACAGATGACGATTACATCGTCTGATGTTTTCTTCATTCACAGTCCTGAATGTTGAAAGTTGTGATTATCACCCAAAACCCAAACTGGTATAAGAGAAGCCGCCAATTTTCAAAAAAACGGTCGGCCTTTCAAAGTAGTGATATCATTCAACTAGGGAAAGGCCGCCAAGGTTTATCTTATTAGCCAAGTTAATCGCACCGAATAATACTTTGGACGTTAAATTAAAACTTGAAGAGGACGGTACACGAACACCTACTGAATTATCTGCCCCGCGACGATAAAAGGGTATGCTTGTTATTAATTTATTTGGAAGCATTAGTGCAAAGGACATTTGATTTTATGTAGAATTACTGTTCTCATGTTAATTCTCATAGGGTAGAAAGACACGTCTACGGATCATTAGGGAAAGTTGCCAGATCTAAATTTCGTTAGATAGGTAAAGCGTCATATGTGGCAGTGCCTTTTTCTAAAATGGGGGTTGCAGCTAGAAGCACGTGGCCCTCAAGTGGCTCGTACGTGCCAAATTATTGTTGAAATTATTGTCGAAACATTTGGCTAAAACATTTAAAATTGGCAAAGCAACATTTCTAAGCCAAACGAATATACTTAAAATTATTAGATAGAGATTTAAATCCAGCAGACTATGGTGGCCAACAAAGACGAAACTGTTTCTCATAGAGTTAGACAGATTATATTGTTACACCTCCCAAAAGCGGTATAACGACGTCACCATGTTCCAGTTGGTAACAATCAACATTATGACTTGCACCGATTGTTATTCGTGAACATCATTATTTATGCAATACGCCATTGATAAACATCAGTCGTCACCAATCTGCATATGCTAACCTGATTTATTTGAGTGAACAATTACAGCTTCATGCCGTGATTCAACCTTGTGAGTGAGCGAAACGAACCAACATCAGCGTTTGATAGCCAGTACGCTCAAAATTGCGATTGAACAAACTTAAGCATGTGAAACAAACACAAACAATAAACCACAACCGTGCCACTTTGACTCAACTGCGAAGTGGGCATTGGCAAATATCGAAATTATGAATGACGACATCAATAGACATAAAATACCTCCGGACAAAACAGGTAAAGGTGATGATTAGACCGTGAAACAAGTCTAAGCAAGTTCTGACCGTGTCAATTTCACAGGCGAAACGGCTAATTGGGCCACGGCAAATGTGAAAATAATGAATGAGCAAATTTATAGACATAAACTTCCTCCAGACAGAAAAGGTAGAGGGGACGATTAAACCGATTAAACCTTTCGTTCGTTCACAGTCCTATTAAAGCTGTGATATCCACCCAAAACCAAAATTGGTATAAGAGAAGCCGCCAAGTTTCAAAAAAGGGTCGGCCTTTCAAAGTAGTGATATCATTCAACCAGATAAAGGCCGCCAAGGTTAATCCTGTTAACCAAGTTAATTGCACCTAATACTTTGGGCGTTAAATGAACACCGTCAGTGGCAATGTTCTAGTTTTCATTTAACTTTCGAACTATTAGTAGGTGTGATTAACTTGGCTAACAGGATTAACCTTGGCGGCCTTTCTCTGGTTGAATGATATCACTACTTTGAAAGACCGACCCTTTTTTGAAACTTGGTGGCTTCTCTTGTACCAGTTTTGGTTTTGGGTGGATTGTATTTTCTGTACAAATGACTTGTTTCATCGAAAACTTAAAATCTTGCAAGAATCCTCTATTTATATTTTTCTGTGTCGAGTTAAATATTTATGTAAGAATACTGTTTGTGAAAATTGCCAACTGCAAACAAGCCCTTTCTGTGCTTCGTAGTGGCCTTGGAAAGGTTTTTAAGGGAGTAAAAAAAAAAAAAATCTAGTGATTATCGAAAAATTATGGATATTAAACTAGGGCCGCCACCATTACATGTGGATATACCGGAGCGGAGCGTGAGATTATATATGGGAAGGGGAACATTCCCCCCCCCCCCCCCCGGTAGAGGGCGGAAGCAGTTGCGCCTACGCTGTTGTTCCTCCGGCCTATCCCACCCTCCCTTACTTTTTTTTCATTCCCTCCCCTCGTTCCCTCCTTCCTACTGCCACCCTCCCTTTTTCTCCCTCCCATTTCATTTCATTTTTGCGCACAATCCTCGACAATTTTAACTCGGATAGTTTCATTTTTATTCTCAACTGCGAAATAAATACTTTTTGTAGATTGATAATACGGTTGCATGTTTCTATCTCGTGAACCTAGATAGTTGATTCTTAAAACTGTTGCATTCTTTGTTTGTTTGTACATACTAATTCTTCTGGCTGCTTCTCGCCTTTTCGGGAGAATGCGGCTGTCTGTCTGTACGTAGTAACTATGGTAACAACGCGGTTGCCGATCTTCCCCTCGTACCTCAATGTATGATGGATGCAACATTCCAGCGTCGATGTATAACAAGAAAATATTTTTTTCTGCAGTACAAAAAACGACGAATTGATTCCTGAACGCTGGCATTCGATGGTTTTGTCTTCGATTTAATAACCCAGAAATGACACGCAATGTTGGATTTTGAAAAACTGTTTACGAAAAAAAATTATGCCGGTACAAGAATCCTGTTTAAAAGGTCTGTATGCATTTTAAAGCAGACAAAGCATAGCATTCGGCCATCTCGGTCGAATGCTCAAGGGAAATGTGGGGATGGGTGGCAGCACAGCATGCTGGGAGTTATAACAAGCACGCCACCCGGTGAGCCACGTAAGCCTTTTAAAAGTTAAGGTCCTTGAGCATTAATATAAACGATATTAAGCTATAAATAAAAGTGAGTATTTTCGGGCAGTAGTGAAAGATATACTGTGCGCATCATTTATATTTATAGTAATGTGGTTCCGGAAGAGAGAGAGAAACTTTAAGAAAAGCTACAAGCGTATAAAAAGTAACCAGTAAATAACTGTTGAGGTAACACATGTCAACAGATTCTGATAACGTATCTGACTTCTAAAATGAAAGTGACGTTTTTAATACTGAAAATCTGCAGCTATAGTGTTGCTATATAGACCAGTGTTTCTTAAACTGTGGTGGGGACCCCAGTGGGGTCGCAAAGAAGCAATCTTGTGGTAGCGAATAGGTTTCTCATTACCGGTCAATGAAGAGCCGTAGTTGAGGAACGATTCGTCGTAATTTTCTCTTTCGAGAAGTGGTTGCCTCAGATGAATTTGAAGCGCCAGACCGCAAAGTTACAAAACGAGCCATTTTTATCAGCATTTAAAACAGTAGCTTTCAGCCGAGTATAAGATATCGATACTGGGGGTCTACTGAAGCTGCTGTCATCTGTATGTAGGGGATAGGGGAAAGAAAACGCAATGTTTAATCTATGGACTGGAAGGCAGGCTTAAAACTAAACGACAGGCAGAATATATGGGTCACAACTCGTCTCCAGTAGTCAATTTTGAAAGTTGGGGTCGCGGCTATAGAAAGTTTGAGAAACACTGCTATAGACTGCTGAGAGTATGCGGACATGCCATATGCTGAATCTGTATAAAATGTGTATGTGATTGTACAAAAAAAAAAAAAAGGAAGTAATTTGGAGGTTTAAAAAAAATTGTGGGACCGTGAATCCTTGGTGTTCAGTATGCCTAACAGTATTCACATATAAACGGTAATTTTCTTAACGGCAAATACGTTGGCTACTTTCAGTAAGTCGTTGATACCGCGGCAGCACAGAGGAGCGACTCATCTTTGGCGGTATACATGTCTGTCGTCCACGTATCCACAACAAATATTCCGATGATAGATTGATTTTCAATCCGACATAGATTTTGCATCCCCGTTTGTGGGTTTTAAACTTGTAATCAATAAACGATTTCATGGTTTTCAACGTTACGTTTTTGGAAAAACAAAAATAACGGGAAAACAAGCCTGAAAACAACAGCAGTGGGGAAAAAAAATTGCGAAACAATTTTTTTCCTCAGGCTTTTGTTCGAGGTTATTTTTTCATTAACTTATTATTGTTTCCATTTAACTTTTGTTCCCTTTGGCCTTTTTCCGTTTTTTTTTCATGCATGGTGAAGCAGTACGATATCGTGGCCACCTTACCCATCCTGCTTAGCAAATCGTGTTTTAATATTCGATCTTCCTCTGACGTACTTAAAAAAAAAAAAAAAAAAGGACTAAAACACTAGCAAAGGGCTTTGCTACAGCACCCCGTTAACAAATTCCTGGATCCGCTCATTACAAGGGAATCTACAAAAATGTGCAACTGTGCATAATGATAGACTTATGATATAACTATTGCGGAAACCACATGAGTTTTCATAGCATACCTTTCTGACAACAAGGGATTAATTAATTTTTTATTTTAATTTTTTAATTTAAAATAAAAAAAAATTAAAATTAAAGGCTTGGTACCCCTGTACGCCGACCTGTTGCGTCAGCCTGGGACCAATGCCTCCACACTGATGTCATGTACCCCTTACCTACCACCTATAAGAAGACCAGAAGCGACCCGAATGTTGATATGTGGGACAAAGCTATGGAGGCTGAACTCCAGAACTCGAGAAGACGCGTGTTTGGGACCTCGTCAATAAACCCTCTCCGGATACTCGTCTGATGAAAAGTAAGTGGGTTTTTGAAGCGAAAATTTAACAAAGACGGTACCGTCCAGAAGGTCAAGGCCGGTCTAGTTGCCCGGGCCGTTCTAATTTTTAATTTATTTTTATTTTATTTTTATTTTTTAAACAAATTACGTTTTAACAACCTGGATGAACTTCGTAGCAACTGTGAACTCGTTAACATATTTTTCTTCAGCAGGAGAAGCTACTTTGTCCACTGTCTTCACTTTTAAAGACAAAGTGCGGTACCAACAAAGGTGAAATATTTTTAAAGAAAAAAACATACTTGCACACTCAACCACTAGTTCCACAATTTTATTTCTTAAAATTTTATAAATGCATTTCTGTATATTTTTTTCTTATTTGTTGTTGCCGCCTAGTACAATTAAATTTAAATCACAACTACGCCAATAACACATTTCTCGACAAATAAAGTACTGCATACAGTTAAACACAAAGTGAGGAATTAGCAGGTGAAGAGAGATAATTGAAAAAAAAATAAGTTATGGTTTTAAGATAACAAAATTTTGGGTAAAGTGCCAGAGTTTCTTTGCTGTAGTGTCGGATATATTTGTCAAATCAAGATTTTCCTAAACTGCGTTGATTTCGTAAACGAAAATGCGAGACGCACTTTTAACCTAACTCTTGAGGTTACAAAAATTATAATGTCGTTCTATATGCCATCATTACAAAGCAGTCGTTTAAAATGTCAACGGTTATTCTGAGTTCGATCATAAGCCAACGCTCTGACACTGACAAAATAGTCGTCCAAATTCTAAGAACGTAAATCCTTAACGAAATTTTCCAAGACGATTTACCTAACTAATACCGCATTCGAACTATTTCAATGGCAAACACTTAATTTATAATTTAGGAAGATAACTGCATACCATCTTCATTACATGTCAATAAAACGCTCTTATCACGAGCTGCAAACGATTTAAGCATTTTTTCCGGTGATTTTGCTAAGGTATACTGCCTGGGAAATCTTTCAAGTGATCTTTTAATACCCAATAAATTCAACCAAAAGATACTACAGCAAACTCCTGTTCAATATTTAATCGTTGTAAGTAAAACCTGGTGACACACCTAGCTGTTAAACATCAATACAACATATAACACTCAGGCTCGAAAATCCTAAACCATTTTTCATAGGGATGTTCGGCACATCCTTGGAAATCTTTTAAATGAACTTTTTATACCATTATTACATACAATTTTGCTGAAAAGTTGTACTGCAAACCTTTGTTCGAATAGGTACCCTCCCCCAAAGATAAAATGAGCCTATAAACGCTTACAAACTGACACGGGTGTAAAATAGTTAGTGCCCAATTCCGGTTTTGTGAAGTGCACAAATTAAACATTTACGTTAATTACAAAATCCGAGAGCAAAGTAGTTTCCAACATTAAAATGCACCATGTACCCCCCCCCCCCTTTTCTGTATTGCATTAAGAAAAAATTAAAATATGGTCGGGTTTGACAGACTGATGGCGTGCGGCGATCATTGGGATGCGTATCAATGGGACCATTTCATTTTAGGGGTCATTTTTTGGCAATTGTCCACCTGCAACTGTGCAATTAAAACAATAGGAATGGCAATGTTTTGCAACGTATTTCCTAACTC
>JAHWFP010200704.1:32275-46859 GCA_023313725.1 Lithobius niger
CAGTTAAGTGGGGTTGGCATTTTATGCTAGGGCAGTTAACTGGTTGGAGGTTGGCATTTCACACTAGGGCAGCTAACGGGTTAGAGATTAGCATTTCATACTAAGGCTGTTAACTGGTTGGAGGTTGGCATTTCACATTAGGGTAGTTAACTGGTTGGAGGTTGGCATTTCATACTGGGGCAGTTAATTGGTTGGGAGTTAGCATTTCATACTGGGAACTTATCTGGCAGTCAACTAGTTGCTAGCGGTCCAGTACAAAATACCAACTCAGAATCGGTTATCTGCTTCAGTATAAAATGCCAACCCTTAACCTTGCCACCTAACCTTACCTAACTGACCACAGGAAAAAAAAATGGAGAGACTTTTGCAGTCCTAATGCCCTATCGTTCAGGGAGAAGAACCATGGTAAAAAAAAAGAAAAAAGGCTGTTGTTAAGCAAAACATCGTTTGGCCACTAAGCATTGAGATATTGGTAACAAAAATGCAGCATAGTAAACTACGTTTTATTGCTCGGTATTTCTAGTTTATGCATGCAATAGCCACTAACCGTGTCGCATGACATCCCTATCCCAATATTCCTAGATTTTGGACACACTACGCATACTTTAGGCTTAACACTTCTTACAGAGAAATAAATACGCTTCTTTTAAAGGAGTAATTAATTAGAATATTGCCCTATTTGGACTTACCTCACTCACTCATTGGATGTATCACGACAACTTATTTTACTTTAAATTTAGAAGGAAACTTACAACTGATAACTACATACTCAGGTAAATTTTAAGGCCCTTGTCGGACCCAAATAAAGGAACCTAAAAGGTAACAAACGGTTGCAACAAAGACCTTAAGGCATTTGGTTTGTATTATTAATGGTACGTGGCCCCGTGGTTACAAGCAGGCTCGTATTGTCGCTAGAACATTGAAGGCTAGCCTATAGTCGCCCGCAGGATTCAGCGATAGTATTCAATGTTAGGTGAGGATGTGGACCAGAATTGGTCCGAGCACCGGAAATGAACAACAAACAACTATCCTATCCAGATAAAATATATATGAGCACGGTGACAACTAAGCACTTATCAAGATACACGCTAGTGTGTCGCCCGTCAAGACAACCAGATAATATTTTTATACGGCGGAAAACAGCCAAACTACCTTGGCAGTAAAACACACACACACACACACGCATGCACACATATATATATACATACATGCACATATATATATGTAGATATCTGGAAAGCATGGAAAGGGCACATCTACTGAGCAATGCCTGTAATAGGAGATCAGAACCAACTTTATTCACCGCATGGAAAAATTTATTTTCGTGAAACAAGAATGGCGTTAACTAGTAACTGGCAGTAGCTAGTAATTAGGCAAATATGAACGTTATTCATGTCGTTTCTTCAACAGGAAAACGTTAAGTTGTGTCACTAACAGTGACTTTGACGTTGTCAGGCTACCTAAGTCTCCCAATCAAACAAGTTTCTGCCTTTTCTGTCGCATTATATATATATATATTAGGGTGGTCCTTAGCAATATGGAAAAAATCAAACTTGTAATATTCAATGGTCTGACCCCCTCATTTCGTTCTACTATGTAAAAAAACAAACTCTGACAGATATGAACAATTTTGTGTACATTTTAATGGTAGCTCAACATAGGTATACATGCACAGAATTACACACAAAGCGCGCACCCGCACATTAATACAACTGGCTTCAAATATTCCTAGAAACTGTTCATATTACATTGCAGTAATTTTAACAACTAAAGCTGAGATTACTAAGGATTCCAAAATCCATGAACAGACTGTAAATTGTGCTATAATAGTTCTTTCTGAGGTATGGACTTAGCTACTCGGCACCCAACGTGGCTTTTTTGCAGTCAGGAACGCAATGTGGATGCTCTTCTAGAATTTGCAACAAATACTGCTTTTGGTCCTCATTCTTTGTTATAAGGGCATTGTACTCTTGTATAAGTGCCACACCCCTTTCAGCATTGTCGTTCACCACTCGCAAATGCTTAACCGTCTCTCTTGCTTGTTTGTAGTCGTCTCTGATATCCCACGTCTCTGGGTCGCATTCCAGGTAGTCTGTTGGTAGACCTAGGCGAATAAAGAAATTCATAGTGTTTTTGGTAACAAATTCTTCTATCTTCATGTCTTCAGATGTCTTGGCATTCAGTTGGATGCGCTTTGGAGGATCATCTGAACTTTCTTTTTCATGAAGGGCCTTTAACATAGCTCGCTTTGATGTTATTGGCACTGCTTTGTCAAAAAATGCCAATCCTACAAGCTCCTCACTTAAATACCAAAGGTGACATTCGAATTTCTTGCAGGCTACTTTTGAAAGTGCAGGATTAATATTCTCATACTGGCTTAGTTCTTGGAGAAAAACCAGATCATTATTTGGGGCAGAAATAGGCAGAGGGGCAGAAAACCATGCTCTGATGTAGACACGAACAAGAAAGTCCTTTTTCCTCCTTTGCAGTGAGTGTGAATTGGCTCCGGAACATCCATATTTTGAAAGAGTACAACGCTTTTGCCATCCATCTTGCATGATGCATAGCTCCAGGTGCACCAATTCGGATTCCACGTGGAGGAATGCCTCCTAAGAAAATAATGGTTAGTTCAAGAAATTCTCTGTAGTCGTCTCTCGTTTGTGTGACTTGAAGCTGACTAATGGCAAATTCAGTCACAACAGTTTTTATGTCTTCTTTATCGTCCTTCAGAGCACTCAGAACTATTTCATTGTTAGCTCCATTTTCATAACTTGATTTATCAATCTTATTCCACGATTGCTTAAAGCGCTTAAAGATTGCTACTTCTGGACCAGATGTTGTCGATCCCATACTCTCATTGAAAACACTTGCTAGTACAAGTTCCAATATGTGATGGCGACATGCAAGGTACAAGAGATTTTTCTCCAATTTCTGTTCCAACAGTACACATGCTCCGTTTCTATGACCTGTGTTGCTGGACGTTGTATCAAAGCACCATTGCTTTTACTCTCTCAGTGAGCCCCCATTCCTCCAGTAAATGTACCACTGCAGAGGCCTGGCACTCTCCGGTACCTGATTGCAACTTGGGGACACCAAGAAGCTGATTCACTCCCAGGCCAGACACAATCACTGGTAGTCGATCCACCTTTTCTTTTTCTGTAAGATCATAAAGCATCTTTCCATCCCAATGCACAACAAGTGATGCAGAAGTTTTAAACTCCTTCTTCCAGTTCTTGGAAATTTCTGCCCTAATACGTTCTCGATGTCTTCGAATTGACGTTCTGTTAATATTCAGATCAGTAACTTCATGACCAAGGCTCTGGGCTGTGGCAGCCAAGACAAATGTTGCCTTCCTGTCACTCAACTTTGTTCTGTCTAATGCTGCAGCCACTTTAGGACTAATAATATTCACACGTGCCCTTTTTCTGCTGATCGAAGATACTGTTGCCACTGCCCCTTCGTCATCCGAAGTGCTTTTTGGCACCATATTTTCTGGAGAGTCAATGTTGGCTTCCATTTTTCCGCCACTGTTAGTGTCTGTGTCACTACTGGATGAATCAAATGTTGCACACTTGCTTAGTTCTTTACGTTGATTTTCGTGCCGTTGCTTAAATTCCAGTTCCTTCCTTGCTCGTTTAGCTGCTCTGGATTCTTTTAAAACAAGTACTTTATCAACCTGGCCTAAGCATCAACGGCGGCCTTTCTCTCTCTGTGCCATCAGAAAGTCCTTGTCCTCTTGGATTTTGATTATGTTGAGTGCCTCCATATGAGCAATATCAAATAAATTATCTAAATTATCAACAAACTGAGATTCATTAGCCTGTTGAATTGTTGTCTTCCTACTGGAGTTTTTCTTCAGCTTTGTCCACTTTCCATGAAGCTGCTCAAGTTTCTTGATACAGTCCTGCTCGTGTCTTATTGGAATGCGCGCTTTTTCCCAAAACAATGCAGCTTCCCTAATTACCGCCGTAGAACTTAAGCGTATTGTCTTTTTTAGGGTTTTGTGTTCGTAAAAAAACCTGCTTAACACTTCCCTATTTGAGGGCAATTTGCTTCCCTTTAACTCACTTTCTTCCGATCCTATCAACCAAAGTACAGTTGATTTTCTAGTTACGGTAGTCATTTTTACAACCTGAGAAATAAAAAAAAGTAATATAAAATATTTTTTTAATTTATTGCATTAGCTGCAAGTGTATATTTGTGTGGTAGGCTAGACCACTGATTTAACTAACCATTGATCAACATTGCACATTGAATGTGTGCCACTATTACATCTTAACATAATAGCGTGAATTGTCCAGTGCTACAATATTGCGCGCTATGTCGAATCTTCGTGTCCTTTGAGCGACCCCTAAATATCATTCAATTTACCTAAAACTTTTTCAAAATTAGTTTTATATACACGAGAACAAATTAAGAGGGTCAGAAGATAGTATTTCAAAACTTTAAAAATAAGGACCACCCTAATATATATGTGTGTGTGTGTGTCTTTACTGCCAAGGTAGTTTGGCTATTAGTTTGGCTGTTTTCCGCCGTCTGACGATAAAAAATACTGCGACAGAAAAGGCAGAAACTTGTTTGATTGGGAGGCTTAGGTAGCCTGACAACGTAAAAATCACTGTTAGTGACACAACTTAACGTTTTCCTGTTGAAGAAACGACATGAATAACGTTGATATTTGCCTAATTACTAGTTACTGCCAGTTACTCGCTAACGCCATTCTTGTTTCACGAAAATAAATTTTTCCATGCGGTGAATAAAGTTGGTTCTGATCTCATTTTACAGGCATTGCTCAGTAGATGTGCCCTTCCCATGCCTTTTGCAATTGGTCGAGTGGTTCAGGGGTTAGGAAGCTCTAAACGACCAGAATTATTGTTTTACATCGTTTTAAACATTGTTATTATGCAACAATGCCAATCAGCAGACGCCTGTTGCAGACGTTGACGAAGTTGATTAAAGGGTTTGTTTCCGTTTCCAGGAAACCGTAATTAATTAACTGAACAAAAAACGGCATCGCCGTTTAGAAAAAAAAGATTTAGAGCTCGTATTCCCATACTCACAGCTGTGATGATACACGAATAAAAAAGGATTAGAGTTCACTCCAAGGCAACGAACTATAATTTGAACTCTAATTCCAGGGAACAAGAACTGTTTTTACTCAATGGTTATGTCAGAAAGTGAACGCAGTTTGTGTTTGAAATGTTTAATGTTTGTGTGCGTGTATGTGTGTGTATGTGTGTGTGTGCACTTAATTTGTGTATTATACAGTCTTTTTTTATAGTTGTGTTTTTTTTTTTATTTTAAGTCTGTTCGTCCCCTTCCAACAATTTTTCCTGGCTGTTCCCCCACAGGTTATAGCAGAACCGGGATTAACTCGTTGCTCCTGCGTTAGGGGCTTAAGAGTAGAACGACGTGGAATTGGATTAACCATCCTTATTTCTGCCTTTTGCTTCCTAAAAGCAATACCAGCAATATTTTATTTCTTTGTTATTACCTTCTTAACTAATACTATTTTTCTCAAAAATATGATTTATCTATATAACTAAGATAATAATATTTGTTTGTTTAAATTGCTTTCAAACGGAGTTGCCTGTATAATGAATGACTAGCGGAGTCGCTCGCTTCGCTCGCTCATTCCGCGTCGTCTCGCTGCGCTCGAGAAGACTTCTTGCTGCAACACTTATGATACAGACAGACCTAACACAGAAAAAACAATCAAGCAAATTATAAGAGTGTAGTATGCGATATCGGTTATCTCGAGAGAAGGTCAATATTATTTTTTTACGTCCAAGGAGTCAAGGAAAAAGATCAAGCAATTTATCAGAAAAGCTTTGTTTCTGATGACAAATGCTCATTTTCGTTCGCTTCGCTCACTCAATCAGCGCAAACATCTCCTCAGAAACTTGACTGAATCAATGTAACCACCAAGAACCACACATCATTTGTAATTTGTGTTAGTTTACACTTTATATGGGTTTTCTTGTTTCACATATTTTAAGAATATTGTTCTTTACGTCCTGCTCAGTACAGATTTTTCAATGGGCGTCTTATCACCTCACTTTCTGATGATCCCTCACTTGGAGAAACATCTGCAGAACATCAAATGTAATCTCCTAGGAAGGTGAGAGATGAAAGTTGATAGAGCAAAGCGAGCCACACATTCAAAAGGTTTACTTTACGTGGAAATCGCTCGCTTTGCTCGTTCAATCCACGCACCTCCGTGCTACAGAAACACGAATGTTTGACAGCGTTTTAAAACCAAATCAATTGTTTTAATTTTTCCCTGCATCAAGTCAGTTAGTATAAAACCAATTTTAGGATGTATATGTGGTGTGTTGCAAAATACGTCGTCCGTGCATCCTTTTCCATTTCAACTCTCTTTGCTCGAGGAGGTTTTCATGAACAAACTATGACGTCATGAACAAACATGGAGAGGGTTAAAAAAACCTTTGAACCTTAGTTTTTCAGGTTCTTTCGCTTATTTGAGGGTGATAATATCAAGTTACAGCGATGAAAATAGGCCTATTAAAAGCGAAATTTAATTATCTTTCGTTTGGTCCTACTCCCATCTTTGTAGGGGCTTTGGTTCCGGAGGAGTAGAGGTACAAACACGCACGCACGCACGCACGCACATCGTATGATTTTAATTATGTAGATGGTATCGTCTGTACAAGTAATGATACGAACTGTGTTTACAACAAAGAGATACAGTATGATGACGTCACAATATTTTCATGCAAACGGGATCTGGGCCACTTTGTTTCTTAACCATTGATCTAACTAAAACTAATGAAAGCTTGGGCGACTGCTAATGGGAAATCACAGCGTAAAATGCAAATGTGAAATCACAACAATGCCCAACAAACGAAAGGGTTATCTTGATTCCCACTACGACTTCAATAGAATTAGGAGTGGGAATCTGCTAATCTGGCGACAATCTAATGAAAGCGTGGGCGACTGTTAGCGGGAAATTCAGTATTTTCATGCAAACGGGAAATTCAGTATTTTCATGCAAACGGGAAATTCAGTATTTTCATGCAAACGGGAAATTCAGTATATTCATGCAAACGGGAAATTCAGTATTTTCATGCAAACGGGAAATTCAGTATTTTCATGCAAACGGGAAATCACAAAAATGCTATAAAAAGCGGCCATATACGCGGGGTTGTCCTAGTAAATAATAAACAGAATCATAAATAAAACCTCTTTACTTCCATAAAATGACTATTGAAAGGGTTAGTCATCCATTAGGTGGCCTCTACTTGGTGGCTTCTTCACTAGTTGTTGGCTTTGTTTATTTTGCTTTGTTTTTCGAGTTTGTTTATTTTTCGTGAATTGAACGTGAATACAATTTCTTTGGCAACGTTGTTTAGATTCATCGTGCTACACTAGTGTGTGTCTAGGCAAGCACGTCAGTATAGACGTTGTCATTGTCCGAACTTTGGCTGTCCAATGAGAGACGATGCCGACAATACTAACAATGGTTATAACAATATTTTCGTACTTACGCGCCACCCACGCCGTCCTCGTTACAACCCTAGGCTCTAAACCATAAAAGGTACGCAGTTCGTATCGTACTGCAGCCATTCGCTCAGTTTCATAGCTGGAAGCATTCCCGTTATCTCGGTATCGATGAATAATCACCCTATGGTAATTAACATGGGGATGAGCGGACTAGAATTAGCTAGGTAGTAGCTTGCTAGCTAGCTAGCTAGTTACACATTTTCAACGTTATTGAGGGTCAGATTTTGCATTGAAAGCAGCTTAGCTGGCATTCCTACACGAGTTAATTTTTGTCAGGTGGGTCATTGCCATTGATTTCAACACAATTTAAGCTTTTGTACCGCATTATTATTTTTCCCCAAGTGCCTGAAATGTGCCCAACTATGCTTCAAGATATAAGACACTGACGCTATTTCGCTGCGCCACAATAGTTTACAACCTCGACAAGCCATATAAAATGGTGGAAGCCGTGGTAGGTTTATTTCCACTCTAACACCTACTTTCAAGGTAATCGAACTACTAACTTTTCAACTATGCAGCCTAGGTTAAAAATAGTTTTAATTTATGACAAATTTTATGACAGTTTTACGACAATCCGACATCTTGTTTTTATTTTAAGGGCAATTTTTAATTTAACAATTTTTAACTTAAGGAAAATTTTTAAGTCACTTTATTGTTTTTAACACACTTGGTGTTAGGTGGGGTGGGGGGGGATGGAAAAAAATGAAAAATGTGACCTACAATTTTTTATGACACCCTCAAACATCTGAAAAAAATCTAGACACCCCCTACCGCCTAACTAAGTTCCAAAACAACATGATCCACCCCCTCACACAAAAAAAAGCATTTCTCATTACTACTCAGGCAACGTGTGGATGATATTCTATAACCAAATTAAATATTTCTAAGTTTAGACTGACACGTTTCGAAATGTTTGAATATGCATCACATTTTCAATGAAAGAACATGCTGGTCCAACACATATTTTGAAAAAATATTCAAAAGTGTGGTTTTTAACCTTGTTTGTATCCCATACTTTTTTTTGGAAGGCAGAAGTTAGTCTTCAAATCCTTGTAAACATTACAAAAGGGGGTGGGGGCAAGGCATCTTTAAAAAACTTGAATTCCTTATGGGTCACTTGTGATGGTAGTTCGTATTATAGCGTGAATTGTTTACAGCCTTTTCTGATATTTGTATTATTTTATATTTATGAAATAAAATTGGAAAGAAGCCAACAGCAAAAACCATGCACAAGAAATAGCGTAGTTCAGTAAATCCCCTTTATGCACTTACGATTCGTCGGAGTGGCATGACACGGATTCGAACCGGCTACCCTGTTCGCCCCCAGATCACTTGCATAGTGCCTTAATCGCTATGGCCACACCCTCCACTGTCATAAAGATAACTCACTGAACCCGTTATTAAGGTCACAACATTGACCAGGGCTCCATTCGACCGAAATGGAGAGGGAAGACAAATCATACAATCACAAGGCTCTGTATGTTTTTCGCTGTTGGCTTATTTCCAATTTTCCTTAATATTATTTCCAGCGATTTATGTCTATTTTTTTATATTTATGACACAAAACAAAAATTTATGACAAATTTATGACATTTCCTTAAAATCCGAAAAAAATATATATTTTATGACAGTGAGAGCCCTAAAATCATTAGTCATGATCTTTCTGCATTCTGCTTGGTGGAATGATCTAACAGCCATCTTTCGATGGAAAAGAGGAACAGTAAGAAAAACACCAACCATAAAATCATCAACGTAAATGAAGGATGCAAAAATCAGATCATTTTATTGTATATCCGTGCTGTTTTTGTTAGATACGTACAATATGGTAAATTACACGCAAAAATCTATGTATTCATATTCCAGGAGTCATTTCCAAAAGCTCAAAGTTAAATTTTTTTCATGGCCTTTGTGGGGGTGGGGGTGGAGCAGGGAAATAGGTTCCTTCACAGTGGCATTCGTAACAACCGTTTTCCATGGAAGTTCGTCCACAGTCCTGAGGACACTCCGTGATACACTCAGCATCTGAAAAGGGCAAGACAAAAACAGTTTACTCGCTTTACAGGTTTCCAAACGGAAATGTGATTAGTCGTTGTACTGGTATTTACAAGAACGGTTTATAAATTTCTGATATTAATTAATCTATCGCCAGTCGGAAGTTTGGCAGTTTCAATCACATCATCCTCTATTTGAAGTTTAGAGTAGAAGTGGATCGAAAACTTAATATGTTATTTCGAGAACTTTTGTTTTCTCTCCGCAAAACGATCACCATATACTTGACTTACACTGAAAATAACACGACTTCCACTCAAAAACCTATCCAGAAAAATCGTAATCGTACTTCGAAATCGAAACCGTAAATCGATATTATTTCATACAATCGTTTTACGGAAAGTACACAAAACTTCTCACACCGAATGCCACTCATGCTTTTACGAATTCTATAATTTGTGCATTTGTGCAGTCGTCATGGCTGAGCGGTGAGAGTGCTCGGCTTGGTTGCTGGGGGTTTGCGGATCTGGTCAAACCACTAGAAAGGGTAACTTGGCAGAGTCCCTGCCAGGGCTGCCGGCCAGGGTAGTGTGAGAGGCCCCTATGCTCCTTCAGCTGTTATGGGATGTAGTCTGGCTAATTCTGGACAATCTTTCGGCCCTGATGATGATCGGAGGTTTCCCGGATCGAATCCCTGGGCTGGCACCTCCCTTTATCTTCTTCTAAAAAAAATCTGGTAATGTTCAAAATTGAGCCAGTTCAGCCATACACGCATTAATTGCTTCGACTGACATAAGGCTCGTCAGAATTTAAAAAAATAAATGAAATTTTAGCACTTAACTCTTTACCAGTAAATGTCTCTCGACCTTCGGTCACGGGAAATTAAATCTGGAAAGGAGTTTCGTGCTAAAATAAACAAATTATCGATTACATAGAAGCACTTGGGGTATTATCGCCGAGAATTTTTGTTTTCATTCTGCAAAACGAGTACAGTTCTCGACTTACATTGAAAAGATTACAGTTGACCTTTGTACATCCGTAGTTATATAAATCAAAGCTTTACTCGTCGCAAAATGGTCATCGACATACTAATCACAGGTCTACACAGTATATCTCACTTAGAGGAAGTGGTTTGCTTTCATTCCAATAATGCTCATATTAGGGCAATCCCAGGTAACATTAGACGATTGGGCCAACGTTGGCCAACCGTTGGTAACGTTAGTGACTCGTTGGCAATGGTTTTACCATGTTGGCCCGGCTTTGGCACAATGTTGGTGTGCCTGCTGCGTTCCCGTGACAATTACATGGCCCATTGTATGGCGTGCCAATGTCAGCCTACAAGTAGGCATCCCATCGTTGGTCCAACGAATTTATTTTAAACTACCCTTCACTAACATGTTGGGACTCTCCACTGGGCCAACGGAGATCTTTGCTGCCCCATCAACATGTTGGCACGCATTTGCTGGGCCAACGTATTCCATTACTGCCTCACCAACACGTTGGCAGTCTTTCATTGAGCCAACGTATATATTCATGCGCTCCACCAATGTGTTGGTCATCCTTCATTGGGTCAACATATTTATTTTGTTGCTCCTTAATATGTTGTGGGTCCTTCTTTGGGCCAAGGTATTTATTTATCTGCTCCACCAACATGTTGGCAGATTTCTTTTGCTGAGCCTTTAATATGTTGGCCATACTTTGTTGGACCAACGTATATCTTTATCTGCTGTACCAGTATGTTGGCCGTCCTTCGCTGGGCCAATGTATTGCTTTTTCTGCTATACCAATGTGTTGGCTCAAGTGTACGGACTATAGATTTTGTAAGTAGTTGACTTAATGCATGATTCGCTGTTTGTTTTAATCGTACCTACAGCACATTGAAAAAGAAAATTCGGCCATTACCCTAAACTCCATCCATGTCAGACCTTTCCCAAATTTATAAAGCATCGCATTTGCCAACTGAGCCGTCATTACATGGAATATAATTCGTTTTAAAATTCCCTACTAGGTGAATGAATTTTGTACTACATAAGTTGGCCTCGTTGAGCGAGTGTAATCCGTCAAACACTGGATCCTTCAAACGGCAAAACGAGGATATTCATGACAACGAAACTAGTGATGTTTATCGACCCACTTGAAATCAATTTCAGTTACGAAGTTGAATCTGGATTGTGAACAACCTAAAACAGCTGTAAATATTAGTAATAAACGATAAAACATAATGGAGCCAACATTGTGCACAACTAAGAATGGCAAGTGAGCAGGAATAATGAGGAAAAAATTATTCACGCGCAATCCTGAGTCCGGAAACTGAATCAAGGTCATTGGATTGTGTCTCCAGTGCACTAACCCTTTGTGCTAACTCGACCAGTATCAAGATCGCTGCTAGCTTGCTATATGCATTTTTTTCGTAAATATTGCTGCTCGCTTGTCATCCTTAGTTGCTGTTCGTTGTTGGGTCCATCGTCTTTCTTCGTTTCTAAAAACTGAAATGTAATTAATTTACCTTAATCTGACTTAATACATCGATTTACCAGTGGAACTTGGTTGAAATTGGTTTTTATTGCCTAAACGAAAATATCCAATTCCTGAAATTTACAGCATTCTCCTTCTCTGAATGCTTTTGCTCTAGAGATTAAAGTTAATGAGCCACCAACCCAGCAGCCCTGTGCGCATCCTGCTGCGCACCCTCCGTATATAAAAGTATAGCCACTATAATAAAAGCGCAGCATGTCAGCGTCCATCATCTTTTATTCCTCAGTGCACCCAGATGGAGACGTTGAGGGGAGGTAGGGCGGGTAAAGGTAATGTATATTTTTCGTATAGGCAATAAAAACCAATTTCAATGAGGTACCACTGGTAAATTGATTTTTTATACGTCAACGAAAATATTCATTATCTGGAATTTATAGCATTCCAGTAGACCTCGTCACTTTTGGCAGCAGGCACCATCGAAACGGGTTCCCTAGGGTTGCGGGCTGGCTCCCCCAAAAAGTTAAAGAACTTCGCGTAGCAATGCATTGATGGGGATATCCTTCATCTCAAGGCAATGATCACAACTGCTTAAGGGGTTTAGAGAATTCGTCTAGCTGCAACAAAGGGTCCGAAGGGTCGATACAGTCCTTCGGCCTGGTAGAACATGTCTCGAAAATAATGAGAAGTGAAGACAGAGGTGTGACGCTAGAGGTGTGACGCCAGGAAGCGGCTTCAAGAATGTTCGAGATTGGGACATTACTGTGAAAAGCCCAGGACGTGCAGATGACTCCAAGTTTGTGGGCGATTACTCGGATGTTGTTGTCAGTTGATTGCGTTGTAGGCACTTATGATGACCTTCTTGATCCAGGTTGCAATCATGCATGCGTGTGGATGTAACCCCGTGAGGTTTGGTGAAGGCAGGAAAAGCTGGGTGTGTCCTTTCCACAGGGTTGTTCTTTTGAGGTATGTGCGAAGGGTCTGCACCGGGCAAAGGGCACATTCAGGTTCATCTCCTAGGATGTTGGTTAAGGTGTGAATGATGAATGGGAAGGAACGTTCGCAGGGTTTCTGAGTTTTGGTTCGAAACGACGTACGAGGGGCCAGGGAAACTCCCTTGAAGTCGGCGAGAAAGAAGCAGTCTGCAGGTGCAGAGGTAAGGGCTTGCATTTCGCTGCAACGGATGCCGGCGGCTAAACTCAACAAGAAGACAGTTTTCCGAAACGGAAGATCTTGGATGTGAGTCGTGCAGGTTGTGCAATTTCGTTCCACCCACGTTCTAGAAGTACAGATAGCAGTAGTGTTGTCTATGTGGACTTGCACTACCTTTCCTGAAACAAGGCTGCGAAATTGCTGAAGGACTAGGAAGACAGCTCGAAGTTCGAGAATGTTTATATAGCAAAGTTCGTTGGAGGCCCAAATACCGGAGATTTGATGACTGGAAATGTGAGCTTCCCACCCCTGTAGGGAGGCGTCTGTTAGGAGATGCAAGTTTGGTGCTGGTTCCTTAAGCGGTACGGACCGGGCAGAACAAGAGCGTCTGCCCACCAAAGCAGTGTTGCGAAGGGGAAGGTTTTGTGGAACTTTCAGTATGTGAGGGTCCCGAGCTCTATTCGTTGATGTAAAAATTGTGGAGAGGACGGACCATTTTCCGTAAGGAACAAGAGTTGTGATGGAGTCTAGTTTGCCGATGATGGAGTTGAGGTCCTGGAGCTAGTATGAAAGTAGCTAAAGAAAGCTTCGGATTCATGACACGATGTCTGTCATTCTTTCGATGGAATGATTAAGGCTGCAAAGGCTAGGTCGAAAGCTACGCCGAGAAAAACGAATGTCTGTGAAGGCATAAGGCGAGATTTGGTGAAGTTGATTCCAAATTCTAGAAGACAGAGCTTTTGAATGGTGAACTGGAGATTTTGCAGAAATACTGTGGAGTTTTCGTGGGAAAGTAGCCAGTCATCGAGACAGGCATGAGCCATAATCTGTTGCAGGTGAAGAAAAGCCAGGATTTAAGACTGCCGTGTAAACCCGGTGAGCAGTGTTGAGGCCGAAGGGAAGGCATCAGAACTCATAGACGTTGTTGTTGTTGTGATAAAACGAAAAAGGTGGTGAACTGACGCTTCAAGAGGCACATGAAGATGTAGGGGTCGGTCGAATATTCGAATATTCTTCGTTAAGAGCATATTCGAATACGATATATTCCATTCGAATATTCGCAAAATAAAAGTTTTGTGTAATTTTACGTTTTTATTTTTTGATTTGGTTTTTAAGTTTTCCTGTGGGCTTCTCGTGTCGCAGCCAGTCCTCACTATGCTTCCTTCTCTTTCCTCTTACCTCCCAACCAATCTAACTGACAATCCATGCGTTTTGGATTTTGACTTGCAAGTGGAGGGAGGGGAGGGTGGTTGGGGTTGAGATTACGGAAGCGCACAGTTGTTCTCCCTAAAACATTTAAGAACTAAAGAATGGGTAAGTATACCAGGACCATTGCAACCAGTTGATAGATGACGTCAACTTCAATATCTTACATAAAAAGGAAAGACACCTTGATAGATTACATTCATTCCGTACTGCATTAAACCCCATCATTTTTTTTTGTGGG
>JAHWFP010200704.1:46959-80022 GCA_023313725.1 Lithobius niger
GGGGGGGGGGGGATTGTGTTATGTATGCCTTCCAAGTTGCCATGCTTAGTAGATAATTAAAACTTGTGGTTTTATTGCATATGCTTTGCATTACGCTCAGGCCGAAACATTCGAATTCGGATATTTTTTTGGCGAATATTCGAATATGTTTTTTCCCTATTCGACCAACCCCTAGAAGATAGCCATCTTCCAAGTCGAGAGATACTGTCCGGTTGCCTTTATGAAGGGAGAGACGAATCGTTTCCACGGTTTCCATTTGGAAGTGGCATTTTTGAATCTTTCTGTTGAGAGGACGAAGGTTGATGATAAGTCTGTCGCCTCCGGTTTTCTTTGGACAGAGGAACACGGAACTGTAAAAAAAAAACGCCTGGGCGAAGAGCATTGGGGCTTTCTTGAATGGCCTGTTTGGTCAACAGGGTTTGAATCTCGGTTGAGAGTTGAGTGCTAACTGGTGCAGCGAAGGACCATGGAGGTGGGGTTGAGAGAGAGGTGGGGTTGATCCGAAGTGATGCGTTGCCAAGCTGCTAGTAAATGGCGAAGGCAACCCCCTCCCTTCCACTGGAAGGGGTGAAGGATGAACGTCATTGAAATGAACTGAGATCTTTCCTTGGTTTGGGGGACTGGTGTCGAGTGCGAAAGTCGGGAGTAGTACTGCGACCTGAGGAGTTGCATAGACCGCAGTTTTTCGCCCGAAAGGGCTGAATGTTGGAAGGTACGGAATCAGTGAAGGCCTCATCCTGAAGGTTGGAGAATGGCCAGGCCTCCTTCGTTTTCGACTGAAAGGGACAGGAAGGGGCCTTAGCGAAGGATCGTGGTTTTGGTTTTTTCGATTTCCGAGCTATGTGTAGGTGAGGTGCTAGCTTGGGAATTAGTGCTCAGTAAAGCGTGTCAGATTCTTGTAAAGGCTGATTGCGAAGTTCATGGCAAGTTGAGTCATTCTGATAAGGACAGGATTCGGTGGTGGCAAAGGAGAAGAGAGGAATTAAACAAACCCTTGGTGAACCAATTCATGCAGTGGATGATAGCGAAGCATGCCTTCTGAAAAACCCACTCGGTGAGGAAGGTAAGGCATTTAGCTTCAAGTTGGTTACATTCCAAAGACAGTCTTTCGCAGAGTGCATTAGCAGCCATGTTGAGAACATCAGCCTGGGAAGCCGCACGAAGCCCTATATATGAAGGATGCGATCGTTGACTGATGAATGAAGAGGGCAGTTACAAATTCCATTTTAACTTGCTGGCTTTTCCTCGCTTCTTGGCAACTTTGTGCTTTTTACTTAGTGCTACTGAAGAAGGTAGGTTTCCTCTGAGAAGTTCTTGAAGTGTAGAAGCGTCCAAAGCAGCGGTAGTAACCTAACCACATGGAATTGGATAGGTGAAAGTCGTTTGACAGTTCCGGCGAAGGCTGCACGATCTTGTAGGCAAAGGGTACCGGAGTTGTGGGCCCTGATAAGCCGCCGAAACAGTCGAAACCTCTGGCAGCAGAGGTGAGAGGTCCTAGGTGAAGTAAACGAAGGGGGTGGGGTGGCTAATTCCTTCTTTGGAGCGCCCTCGGCACGAGGCATGGCTAAAGAAGCGAATGAAGGCAGTAACACTGGTATCGAGGCCAGTGATATGCAGGGAGCGAGCAAGCACGTCCGATCCAATCGGACTGCAGAGAAGAAAAGATGATGGACTCTGACACGCATCGCTTTTATGTATGGAGGGGTGCGCAGTTGGATGTGCACAAAGTTGGTGACTCATTAACTTTATTCGCTAGAGCAAAAGCATTCAGAGAAGGAGAATGCTATAAATTCCAGATAATGTACATTTGCGTCGGCATATAAACACTAACAAACGTTTTCAATGATACCGAACCAAAGAGCAAAACAACAAAATAAAATTTTACCTGCTGGTACGACCGCACCACTGAGTAGCACTCCAAGAAGAACAAGAACAACCAGGGTCTTCATTTTCGTAGCGGTAGAGAAAAATCTGGAATGAAAAATACTAAATCTGTGAAGCACCTAGTGTTTTGACCTTCTAACGTGCAAACCGCCCATACTTTCACTTCGATTTCGTCGGATCAGAAGTGAAAAAATGTGTCTAGTATTCGAGATGACGCTGACTCTATTTGCAACGAGGATCGTTTTTCTGCACAATCGCATTAACTCGACATGAGACACGTCGAATTAATAAAGGTGGGGATTGAGGGGGGGGGACGAGAGATTTATAGCAGTTTTACCTCGCGGGAGCGTAATCGAATGCACTTCAATAAAAATGATAAATAGTGCACACTTAGTAGCACTGTGGATGCGAAATGACGTGTATTTTATTTATTTTTTGTGTTATTGTACAGGAATAATCTAGACACACGCTAGTGTGTCGCGCCAAGTTAGGCAACAATCATCACAACAAACATCACATCAATTCAATTGTCGAGGTTGTAAACCATTGTAGCGCGGCGCCATAGCGTCAGTGTCTTATATCTTGAAGCATAGTTGGGCACATTTCAGGCACTTGGGGAAAAATAATAATGCTGTACAAAACCTTAATGGTGTTGAAATCAAGAGCAACGACCCACCTGACAAAAATTAACTCGTGTAGGAATGCCAGCTAAGCTGCTTTCAATGCAAATCTGACCCTCAATAACGTTGAAAATGTGTAACTAGCTAGCTAATTCTAGTCCGCTCATCCCCATGCTAATTTCCATAGGGTGATTATTCATCGATACCGAGATAACGGGAAGGCTTCCAGCTATGAAATTGGACAAATGGCTGCAGTACGATACGAACTGCGTACCTTTTATGGTTTGGAGCCTAGGGCTGTAACGAGGATGGCGTGGGATGGCGCGTAAGTACGAAAATATTGTTATAACCATTGTTAGTATTGTCGGCATCGTCTCTCATTGGACAGCCAAAGTTCGGACAATGACAACATATATACTGACGTGCGTGCCTAGACACAAACTAGTGTACTATGATAAATCTAAACAACGTTGCCAAAGAAATTGTATTCACGTCCAATTCACGAAAAATAAACCAACTCTAAAAACAAAGCAAAATGAACAAAGCCAAAAACTGGTGAAGAGGCCACCATGTTGAGAGTGGTTCGGCCTTTCAAAGGAGTGATATCAACACACCAAAACTAACGAAATAAAACAAATTACAACAAAATTCAAACCAAACCAAAAACCTATAAAGAGGTGACCAAGTTCAGAATGGTTCGGCCTATAGGCAAAAGGTAGTAGCAAATTGTTGAAAACCAATTTCTTGTTGACGTGCCACTTTATTACACATCTGCACGGTAGTGGAGTTGAGTCTAATACAAAGTTTAAAAAAAGGACTGATATCATATCAAAAACCAAAACTGGTAAAAGGGGCAGCCAAGTTCCGAATGGTTCGGCCCTTCAAAGGAGTGATATCAACACACCAAAACATTCGCCAACTTAATCGCACCGAATAATACTTTGGACGTTAAATGAAAACTTGAACATTGCTACCGAAAGTAGCATTGTTCTAGTTTTCATTTAACATTCGAACTATTAAGCGGTGCGATTAACTTGAAGAATTTTTTGGTGTGTAGATATCATCTTTGAAGGGCCGAACCATTCGGAACTTGGCGGCCCCTTTTACCAGTTTTGGTTATTGATATGATATTTAAAATTGGAGCGTACGTATAACATGAGTTACTCAAGTTTTAAGAGTGGTTGATGCGTGGATGCACTAAATACGAGTTACAATTAATTTTGAAATGAATACATTTTAAACAAACCTATAAAACGTTTTTAGACGATTTTAGCTGAAAAACATATGAAAACGTTTAACGAATAACCTGGGTTGAGACAAACCTTTCAGAACACTAGCGTTGTGTTGCAGACGTGAAATGCATTTAAAATTAAACATTCGCGTTCAGTTTGCAACACTTCACGAACACATGCTTAAAACACATGTAGTCACGGAAGAGTTAAAAATAAAACAGTATTTATTTTACAACGCATGATAAACATTTTGTTAAGATATTTTTTAAAGCACGGGATGCGTTATAATAAAAACTCTACTGTTTTATTGAAACAGTTTTGTAAAGCTTTCCAGCCCCAAAGGTCGTCTACAACCAGGTTCATACGAACCAGTCCGACCCTTAGCAGTCTTCTTTCTCTTGCGAGAAGCACAGATACGGCGTGTAGGTTGCGAGCGGTAGCGATGTTTGTTAGGGTAAGGTTTGAGAGATTGGCTGTCTACGCTCCATTCCGTCTTCTGCCCTTTACTGTCCCTTACCCTTAGTGCTGTAGTGTTGTGACCTTTTTCTGTTCTATTTTTCGTATTGTGTGGTTTCTGGTTTCTAGTTCCTGGTGTATTTCTTCATGGGTAGTGGGAGTGCATAGCTAGGGGCCCAGGCGCCCTGAAATAAGCTAATTTCTTTTCATTTCATTTCCGCTACACATGTTTTAAAGGCACCTTTTCACCTTTTCAAATCCTAGATGCAGCATAGTAGGATGTTCGAGCAATATAAAGGAATAATATGTTTTTAAACTAGAGGGAAGAGTGTGATGGATTCTTCTAAGCCACGCCCCAAACGTCATCAAAACCGATCAGTTCAGAAACAGCACTGCCTCAATTGTCGTTCTCAAGATTAGAAAAAATAGCAATAATCACTGCCACATCTATTTTCAAAGAGAAAAATGTTAGTAACAACATAATACAAATGCTTATGAATCTCTGTTTAATTGGATTTTGTTTCTAAATTTAGATATTTTCCATATCTCACTTCCTACAGTTTAGAAACACGACCATCTCAGCTGCTACTAGTGATGACAGCCATGTTGGATCAGTAAGTGATCAGAAAGTGAGCGAGAAAAAACCTGGCTTACTTGCCCCAGCAACATCTCAGCTCCATGACGTCACGCACACGTAAAGTGGGAGGAGTTTGGATCAGTCGCCTCGAGTAAAGAAACAGTTTTTCTCACTTCCCTCTCGTTTAGAAACACCACCAGTATAACGGTAAATTAAAAATGGAACAACACTATTCGCAGCAGCGCCGCGATTTTCGTAACTAAAACGAGATCATGGTGACCCACATCAGCCTATATTGGATGACGGAGAATCTGAAACGTTGGTGCCGGCTTTAGAATATGGGCAACGCTATCAAAATGGTGAACAGGCGCCTTTAACCACATGCTATATTCCCCATGTGAGATATTTTTGAACGGTTTGTAGCAACCGGGATTCTTATACAAGCTTCAGCATTAACTACCATGTTAAATGTCTTGAAATCCTATAGTTTCGCCCAGAATTGACATAGACCAACGAAATTCGGTATTTGGAGACGTGTCGCAACTATTTCACTGCATTAAAAATTTTAATGACAACAATCGAACGGTTTGGCGTCCACAGTATGGCCATTTGCGGTTGTTGTTTGTTGTTGTTGTTGTTACTCTTTGCCCTCACTTGGAGATCGAACCAATGAACCGATTTTCAAGTTTTGTACCTGGAAACGTAGGTATGGACATGGCCTAGGGCCTTTTGAATACTATTTTAATGTAAAAACAATATTGTTGTTGTTCTTAATGTTGTTGGGGAAAATTTTGCTCTAACCTAGAGATTGAACCAATGAACCGATTTAAAATTTTTAAAGCTTCAAATGTAAGTATTAACAAGGGCCAGGGCCTTATGATCGCGATTTTAATGTGACGATAATATTGCTGTAATTCTTGTTGGGGAAAAGTGAAATTTTGAAACCCTATAGTTTTCACCAGAATTAACATAAACCAACGAAATTTGGTTTTGGGGGTCGTGTCATAACTATTTCTCTGCATTAAAAATTTTATTGACAACAACCGATCTGTTTGGCCTCCACACCATGGCTATTTCTTGTTGTTGGTGTTGTCATTGTTGTTTTTGGGACTCTTTGCCATCACTAGTACAGCTGTTAAGAAACAAAATCATGCACGTCGAGCTAGAAGATTGAAATTCGATACACAAGAAATTCTTAGCAGCATAAATCGAAGTAACTTTAGAAACCCCCCCCCCTTACCCCCCTTGCCTCAACGCCCCGCCCCCTTTGTGTCCTCACACATCTAGCTTCCATGAGCCTGATGACCAATAAATTCTTGCTGATATAGCTAAAAGCTTGAATAGTGGTGGCACACAAGTCATTCTTAACGCACACATCGAACCAGCCATGGCACCCCCATGAAATATCCCCAACTTCCCCCTCCCCCTCCAGTGCTCCCTTGTTCCCTCTCCCTGAGGCTTACCAACAAATTATTGCAGATCGAGCAGCTAAACGCATGAAATTTGTTACACAAGTCATTCATAGCAGTGGATCCCCTCGAGATGCTTTCCAAGGCCGCCGATGGGGGCCCCCCCCCCCCCCCGTGCCCCCTGCATGAGGCCTGACTAAAAAATTCTTACAGCTAGCGCTAAACGAATGACATCTGGTTCACAAGTCACTCTTAGCAGTACAAATCAAACTAGCTATGGAACTCCCAAGAAATCTTCCCCAAGGGCCCTCAGCAATCCCCCTCCCTCCAATGTGCCCTCCATGAGGCTAATACCGGACAAATTCTTGCTGATCGTACTAAAACATACATTGTGGTCACTCTGAGCGGTACAGATCGAACTAGCTATCAAACTCCCAAGAAATCTCCCTCAAGGCTCCTCAGTAACCCCCCCCCCTCCCATGCCTGCTCCACGAGGCTGATACCGGACAAATTCTTGCTGATCGCACTAAAGCATGCATTGTGGTATATATGTCATACGTTGCAGTAGAAATCGAACCAGCCATGGATTCCCACGAAACACCACCAAAACCTCCCCCAACAACGTCGCCCCCCCCCCCCCCCCCCCGTGCACCCATAGGAAGCATCGGTGACCAACAAATTCTTGCAGAACGTACTAAAAGCATTCATTGTAGCAGTAAAAATCAAACCACATGTGGGACCCCATGAGAAACCCCCAAGGCCCCCAGTGTCTCCCTGTGTCCCCTCCTTGAGGCTGACCACCGATAAATTCTAGTTCGATTTGAACTGCTAAGAATGACCTGTGTACCAAATTTCATGTTTTTAGCTGTATCTGCTAGAATTCTTGGATAATCCTTCGAGAGGAGGCGCAGGAGGCGCTGGAGTGGTTCCATACGTAGTATGATTTCTACTGCTACAATGAATGCTTGTATTACGTTCAGCAAGGATTTGTTGGTCATCGATGCTTTCTGGGGCGTGGACAAGGATAAGGGGACACTGGGAAGGCTTTGGTGGTATTTCGTGGGGATCCATACATGGTTCTACTTCTACTGTAAGGAATCAACATCAATTTTCATGCTTTTAGCTCCATCTGCAAGAATTTGTTGGTCAAGCCTTGGGGGGGGGGGGGCAGGAGCGTGGATGGCCTTGGGGTGCTTATTTCATAGGGGTTCCACGGCTCGTGCGATTTGTACTGCTAGGAATGACTTGTGTACCAATTCATGCCTTAGTGCGATCAGCAAGAATTTGTTGGTCAATAACCTCATACAGGTTAGTGTGGGTGGGGGCACAGGAAGAGAACTTAAGGGGTATCTCGAGGGGGTTCCATAGCTAGTTTGATTTGTAAGCTAAGAAGGCCGTGTGCACCAAATTTCATGACTTTTACATCGAAGTGCATGATTAGGCTAAATTCTGGCCCATGACAGCTGTCCTACAGCTGGAGATCGAACCAATGAACCGATGCTCAAGTTTTATAGCATAAAACGTGTGTGTGAATAATGCCTAGGGTCTTTTCAACGCTATTTTTAAGTGACCACAGCATTCTTGTTATTCACATCTTGGGAAAATTTTGCTGTTTCTTGGAGATCGAACCAAAGAACTGATTTTCACTTTTTATAGTTTAAAATTGAGTATTAAAAAGTCTTAGATTCTTACAACGGTTATCTTAAGGTGATTCTTTTTGTTGTTATTCTTGCTGGGGCAGAAAAAAAATAATAGATATTAGTATTAAAAAGTGCTTATGCCTATAAATAAAACATATACAATTAAGAAACATATACAAGAAATATACATGTAAGCCATCAGAGTCGCACTAATACGTGTAAAGGTAGCTCCAGCTTGTTTTTTGGTACGCTGGAGATTCGTTTATGCTTATTGGTACGACATAATGGCTTACGTCTTTCTTTCTTGCATCTGTGCGTTTAGAGCTTTAAGTTTTTTAAAGCTTGCATACGTATTTTATATGCTTAAGCCGTTTTTAATACTAATTTATGCTCTTTGGAGCGGAAGTTGCGTGTTCACAGCATTGTCATCCCAGATGCTACATCCCAGATGCAGCTTTTGAATAAAAAACAAACGATTTAGAAACTTAATGTAAGGTTCATGATGTTAACTTTACGTTAAATGGTTTTGGTTACTAAATTCGTGGAATAGGCTCCTTAGTTGCGTTACAGCCGCGAGGTTCAGCTGGATAAAAGCCACGTTTTTAACTGGTTTTGGCATCAAGATGCGCATTTTATCACAAATAAATATGTATTTATAGCCGACAGTATGAAAGTGCACATTCAAATCTTTCATTTGATGCCTTGTTTTCTTTCCAAAATAAATCTCTTCATATTTTAACGATTTTGCCAAAAATCGCTGGCCCTGAAGGGTTTGCACAAGTAAAAATCTCTCGAGATGGGGTCGTGCAACGCCAGCACAACGACGACACAGAATTGGCAAACACGCAGCACCAGATGCTAACGAACCTTTAAAGCATCGCAAATATTCATCTTCCAAATAGATTTTCATGAAGCCCCACGTCACTGAATTATTACAAATATAGTAAAACGTTACACAACAAGAAGAATAGCATAGCTCGTGGGGATTGGTAACAGTGGTTACTCGAACAGTTCTCATTCAGGTTGAGCATTAATTCCCACGCGCAGAAAAAGCATCATATTCAATAGGCTTAGTTTTTTTTTTTTGACATTCTCGTAGCCTGATTGCCTGAACATACCTCCATTTTGGATCAAGACCTGTTTCCCAAACACCCTACGATAGAAAACTTATTAAAGTTTGCTGTGGGCGGGGATGTGAATGATCCCAATATTTCATCCTGACCTTGCTGATCAGCCCCCGTCCACTCCCAGT
The DNA here is from genome assembly GCA_023313725.1 of Lithobius niger. Classification (NCBI taxonomy): domain Eukaryota; kingdom Metazoa; phylum Arthropoda; class Chilopoda; order Lithobiomorpha; family Lithobiidae; genus Lithobius; species Lithobius niger. Next base: position 56,030 of record JAHWFP010200704.1, read on the forward strand.
CCACTGGAGCGGACCCTTCCGTGTATGCATACTTTTGGCTCTTTCACAGACCATTACGGATCAGCAGAATCGGTTCGTGAAAGATTTCTTCTTCAAGTGACTAAGGCCCGTATTCTGAACCCTGACTAAAACTCGTACTTGACTTGAAATGACGTCACACTTATTTAGTGCCATTCACCACCAGAACTTCTTTTGGATACATTTGGAAGAAATCGGGTGGTGAACGGCACTTAATAGGTGTGACGTCATTTGACTTGAAATGACGTCACACCTATCAAGTGCTATTGACCACCAGATTTCTTCTAAATGTATCCAAAAGAAGTTCTGGTGGTTAATGGCACTAAATAGGTGTTACGTCAGTTCAAGTCAAGTACGAGTTTTAGTCAGCGTTCAGAATACGGGCCTAAGAAGAAAGGCAAACTAACAAAAGAAATGACCATACCTCCTGGTTTAACTGTCGTTAGTCCTTCTTGTTTTATTTAAATTTGATGCTTTAAGATACAGTTCCTTTAAGACTATGATCACACCAAAGGAGCGAAAACTAGGACGATTTCTATAAAAATGTGCCTCTGCAGAAACTTTTTTTTTTTTTTACCTTGTCCCCACCACCATTTTTCCGCGAATACTTCATGCTATTGGTGGAGAGCCATTTTTTATTTTGTACTTTTATTTTATATGTTTATTTAAAAATAAAAAATGTGGTGAGGGCACCTTCTGATTATGTTTCGAGCATCCTGCGCGAAATAGCTTTCACAACATTTTAATTGGTTAAGAGTTAATTACGGTAGCAAAACAGTTTCTCACGAGGGAAAGAATAGGAAAATGAAGGCCTTTGCAACATTTACACACGTCTGAAGTAATGTTGCAAAACTGAGCCATACAGGAAAGCCAACCGGGAGGAATGTATCTTTAATATTGTGTACGAAAATTAAAGTTTTGGTTTTAATACCTTATTAAAAAACGGGCAGTACATACTCTGCGCCTGTAAAGTTGCATTACCTTTTTTTCTATAACGAGCACACACACAGGAGTTTACAAGGCCTAAAAATGTGCCTTTCCGCTGAACTATGCTCGTTTTAAAAATAGGGGGGGGGGGGGTTCAAAATAATTTCTGCAATGTAGCGAGTCGGGGTCGGGAAAGACGGTACGAGATGGTGGAAAAGGTGTAATATCCGAATTTTTGACCGGCAGGGCGGTTGCAGACGGACCACAAAACGCGCCACAATCGCACACGCAATCTTTGGTGTTTGTGGCGGGTCTGTGGCATAAAAATCGCAATCGGTGGCAGGTCAGGTAAAAACCATGGGAATGTACTGGGGCTTTCACACACAGTGACGCGCTTCTGCGTCTGTTGGTGGACTGCCCCCAAATTGGCCTGCAAACGCCCCATACTCGGCGCTTTCGGCGTCACGTTGCGACTTCAGTGCCACACAACATGTTGAGTGATCGGTTGGCTCGTTAAGCTATAAGTACCTCATGTGGCTTTTTTTGCGATGCTCGAATGGGATCGGAATCGTCGGGAAGCGCGGTGAAAAGGCCAAATTGCGCATTTGTTGTCTGTAAGGTGCCATCGATTCAGACGCGCTATAGTGGCGTCGTTTTTGCAGCCATTGCCACGCGTTTTGTGGTTCGTCTGCCCCCGCCCTTATAAGTAGAAGTAGACCTCTGTACAGCAAAGAGCAGCCAGCTTTTGATAAACAGCAAAAACTCAAATCTATTTAACCGCCAACTTACCAGCCGAAGTGTTGCAAGCACACACGATCCCAAAGAGTCAGAATAAATTTCCCGACTGGCGTCTGGCCTTTTATTTACTAATCACCACCGATACGAATTAACCTTTCGAAGTAGTCACGTGCACCAGCAAGTGCAGTACCCTTGGAAGAGATGATTACACACTAGGCTATGTGGCTTGTATAAAAAAGAACTAAACACTTGACGGATGTAACGCTTAATGTTATCTGGTCTATAATGTGCATCCGGAGAGAGTTGACTTTAATGGCATCATCTTTCCGGTCAGACCTCCTCTACAATTATATATTGTGACTCAAAATACATTTTCAGCACGTACTGAATAAAATTGCGCAGGTTGTTTCCTACGAAGCGTTCATTTAGTCCCAGCATTACTCACTTCTACTCCTCATAGATGTGGTTTCGTCGATCAAATCTATCTCTTCCAGCATACTCCCAACTTTTGATGTTATTATCAGTACAATTCTAAAAATAAAATATATTAACATTTAGATGAAATAAAATACGGAGGGAGCAAGACTAATCTCTTTTTGACGATTACTAATAAAACGAATAAGCAACAATGGACTGCCCACGTCTGATGATTGGGAAACATTTTTACATGTAGCCGAGTCATCCCTCAAATTGTTCATATTGGATTTGAAATTGCGTTTAACGAAACCATCAATGTTTAAGATGTGTTTTAAAAATAAACTAGCCATATTCGCTTTGCTCGCTCCATTGGCGTCGATCCATGCTTCATGTAATTTCGTTGATTCCAAAAGCACCACAAAATCGATGTACCGATTATTTCGACGCAAACTAATTGCAATTATTGCTCGCAGTTCGTTCATCACATTCTTCAGCACGCCTGCATTTCATCTATACTACGCACCAAGGCTGTTTGCCGTGACGCGCTGATCACGTGACTGGGCTAGATATCCACTCAGACGGCCAAATATCCACTGTTCTCGTTCGTCATTGGCTAACTCATGATGACATCACGGCAAACAGCAGTGGCTCGTGGTATACATCATTCATACTTTGAACTGCAATTTTGAAGTTCATTAACATGTGTCAATGGTTGGCCAAAAAAGAAAGTGAATTTTCAATTCCTATTGAGTTTGAGATCCATCTATTACGGTATGTCGTGGTTCTGTTACTTCGTACTGTTGCAAAACATGACGTCATAGCTTTATCTGGCAAAGTTTACTTTGGAAGGTCAAAATTGGTTCAGGCATAATACACTTTGCACGAACAAACTATGACGTCATTAACAAACGTTGCACGAACAAACTATAACGTCATTAACAAACGTCATGAGGGTCAAAAAAACTTTGACGTTATTTTTCAGGTTTTTTCGGGTATTCAAGGGTAACGAAATCAAGTCACAGTGACAAAAATAGGCCTAACGGAAGCGCAATTTAATTATCTGTCATTTGGTCCTACTCCCATCTTTGTGGGTGCCTTGGTTCAAGAGGAGTAAGAGTGGGTACCCACGTACGCAAACACTTCCGTCACTATACGTATATGCGTTTAGAGTGATGTCTTATATTAAACACATCTGTAGCACTAAAAATGCTAAAGTTTTGCAAGTTCTTATCTCAGCTAATCCCCTTTGTAAAACGCTTTTTATATTTGTATAGTTTTCAGTTAAAACGTCTAATAACGTTATTATGGTAAAAAACAAAAACAAAAATGGTTATTTTAAAACACTTGTTTGTACAGTATGCTGATAATTAAAAATAATTAAAATTTACTGATCGTTTTATTTGTCCCTCTCAGCAAGAAGATAATTATGAGGGATAGAATTCATAATAGGAAGATTTATAATAGGATAATGAAATATCCTCTAACTTTATTCTCGATATCATTACTGGAACTCCCTACTTTTAGTCTTCCGTATCAGCCGTACCGGCTGAGAAGACTATTGCAACGACTTTGTCCGTCCGTCAGTCCGTTCGTCGCTTTTTTCAACTTCGCAACGGTACCAGATATTGACGACCATTGTTTACAACGTTAGATTCAGTGTGAGAAGCTAGTTAAATAACATGGCAAATTAAAATATCGTTACTTCTTTATAGCTAATAGAATTCTTCGACGTAACTAAATTAAATAATAACATTTGATCGTCGATTAAAACCCCGTCTCGTCACATTGTCTCGTCGCATTGTAGCATGAATGAATAGGCTTACCGTCGAACCAAATTCTCCATTAGGCCTATATCTGCTACTTACGAAATTAAAACTGCATTTTTAAAATTAGGCCTAAAAATGACAATTAGGATTAAAATCATGTTACCATGGCAACGTCAAGTTGCTACGAGTCGCTGTTGGCTTCATCAACAGCGTCTCTCTCGTCACTTCTCTACTACCACTGATCTATATAGGCTACTTTGCGCGTTATGTTTTAACACTATAACTGTGTGCCTGTCAGCGCACTGTGTTGCAAAACTAAATAGGCTTACTATACAATCCATATCTGCGTTAGCTGCTACTTAAGAAATTTAAAATGCTGGTTAAAATTAGGCCTAAAAGCTGACAATAATGCCTAAAATGTAAAATAGGCCTAAAAGCTAACACATTTTTAACCGACAATTGTGATGGCAACCGCTTTTAGATTAGTACAACAGAGACAGCTGGTGTAGTGCATGATAGAGGTGTGCGCCTCATAGTGGAGGAACTGTACAGAAGACCGGTGCGACTAGACAGTCGCTGTAGCCGCTTGATTCTTCCTATTAACGATACCGACTTAAACATATTGCCAAGATTAATATGGTCCCGAAATTGACAGCGATGTTGTGTTAGTCGATCACCGTCTGAAAGCAGATACCGAATGCACCTTGCGATGTATGAATAAAGCTGGTCAAAAAAGTGGTAATGAACCCCCCCCCCCCCCCCCATAAAGACTTCACTCTTGGAGATAGCATTAGCGGCAGGAATCATTTTCGGATGGCAAATGAAGTGGGGCTCCACTACATGGGTTATCGGCCCCAGGCAACTTCCGGTTTCTGTTCTCTCACTGGCATAACATGGGAGAAGTAGGATTGCTGAAGCTCGACTAATCGGTCCATCGGTTAATGGTTTCGGTTTCTGTTCGTACCTCTCAGGGAAAGAGTTGGATGCATAAATGATGGATGCATAAATGTTTCGTAGGTTCGATTTCTGTTAGGAGGTTTCTAATTGGAATAATGTGGATGAGGTTTCAATGGAAAATAAACTGAGGTTATAAAGAGCCCCTGCTTTTTAATGGCAGGTAACTCAATAACTGATATTGGTTGAAGAATGAACGATTGCAACACAGAATTTCTAAGATTATAATGTGGAAAAAAAAACGGAGGAGCGTTTTAAGTTAAAGTAAGAAGATTTAGATTTGTAGCAGCTTCCTTACTGAATTGTTGTTGGCGGAGGGTCTTCAAGAAGGGGATGTTTTAAGTTCATTGCTGAATAGTTGCTGAGAGGACTTTGTTTTCTTTAAATTAACAGGAAAAAAATCTGTTGTACAATCTTTTCTCAATCTTTTATTTTAACTGGTCATGACAGCAAATGAGTTGAACCACGTAGCGGCGTTCCTTCATAGGGTACGTATTTTTCAGTTGAAGCCCTTTCCCCTTTTTTCGTTCATTATAGTGTACTGTGTACATTGATGGTGTACTGTGCTAAAGAATACATCGTATAACTTAGGTTTGAAAATAAAGTGTAGAGAACAAATGAACGATCTGGCTAAAGGTTTTCTTCTTTCATTTGTTGAAATATGAGAAAATAAAGAGACTAATTTAGTTTTACTACAAAACTGTTTTTTTTGTTTTTTCAGTTACCATTGGATTTTATTTTCACGTTGTACAAGGATACTCGTAGTTTGTTACGAAGTTGACTGTTATTTTACTAATTCCTCGTATTTGTTAATGGTTATTGGTAGAAGGTGTTCAACTTGTGGGTGTTTTCAATTTCAATTGCCTGAAAGGTTGTTGATGGACGGTCTTTAAATTGGGGAACGACAGGATTTTGGTTTGTGACACGTTCCTCGGTCATGGAAGGTCTTCAAGCAAGACGCGATACTACTACTATAAAGCATGCTACCATCATTAAGCACGAAGCTACTGTTATTAAAGGCACATTCCTCCCAACGTCATTTTCTCGATCCTCCTCATCAAATACAGCCCCAAAGTTCTATTTACTTCCCGTTAGTCAATCCATTGCTAAAAATCCGTTCAAAATTGTGGCGTCTACGAGATTTTCTGTTGAATATTGGGAACTAATTTAATAGCATCCTGGACATATTTACCTTGCAATAACCATGACGTTTCAACTACGTGTGTGCATGTACTAATGTTTAAAAGGACATTCTACCCAGCGCCATTTTTTTCGATCCTCCGCATCAAGTATGGCCCCAAAGGTCTATTTCCTTGCCGCTAGTCAATCCCTTGGTAAAAATCCGCTTTAAAATGTGGCGTCTAGGAGATTTTCTGTTGAATAATTGTTAACAATATTTACTGCGTCCCGCAGTATATGATCCTTTGCGCGCTTACAATAACCATTACGTTTCATCTCTGTGTGTACATGTACTAATTTGCTAATAATTACCAAGAGATCAAAAATCTAAAAGACTAATGCGGTAAAGATTAAAATTAATTATTCCAATAGATCGCCGAAGCAGAATTGAGAATCATTCCGGTTTGTGACGACACAATTAAGGCGTTCATGCTGGTTCGTCTATTAGACGTAACGCCAACTGAGACATTCCAACTGAGACATGCCAACTGAGGCATTCCTGCGTTCTTCGTTGCGAGGAATAGAGCTACTATCTCAGTTGACCTTGGCAATATTAACATGCGCGGATGCGGTCAGCGCGTGGCTGTCATAAGGCAGGCGGAAAGTTATAAGGCAGGCGGGGTGTTGCTTTAATAGTTTGCCGATAACTACCATGAGATCATTAAGCTAAAAGACTAATGCGGTAAAAATTAAAATTATTTATGCCAATAGATTGCCGAAGAAAAATTGTAAGATACTAGCCTAAACAGTTATAAAGTGTAATGTTAAAATACGAAAATCTTTCCGGTTTGTGACGAGACAATTTTTGCATTGATGCTGTTTCGTCTATTAGGCCTAAGGCCAATTGAGATAGAACTGCATTCCTCGCTACGGGGAGTTGTGGGGAAGTGTGTGATTATTGCATGGGGTGATTTTTCGCACTTTTGGCACATTTAGGACCCATCTCAGTACTTGAAAATAGGCGTAACAAAATACGGATTGATTTCCTACCTTCAAACACCTTTCTCAACATTTTAGTCTTCCTATGTCCGGAATTTTAGTCTTCCTTTACATTATCTATAACATGGGAATGGTGCTGCATTGTTACGCTTGTCGAAAAGACAAGAAATGTCATCCTTTGTTCACGTAGGTTTTACAAAGCCACAGGAGAGACAATTACGGCCCGCAAGCTTTAGCAGGATTTCCAAGGCAAGCAATGAAGCCAAAATGAACATTTTTATTAATTGTGGGGAAGGTTTTTCATTTTTATCGGGTTCAAAGGACGAAGATAGACCCACAAAACTACGCTTAAACATAAATGAATTAACTTTCTTTTTTTTTTTTAGACCTTTATCCATGTTGTAGTTACTTTACTTACAGAGGAGAAGACGAAAAATCCATTAACCAGGCTCAAAATTCCATGTTTTAGATTAGGACTAGTCGAGTTTCTCTCACATTCGACGTCTCGCTACGCTCGAGAAGATTTCTTGTTACAACTCGTACGCCGCGGAGATATTAGATCAAAGCAAAAATTTTCAAGCAAATGTTCAGGCAAGTGATCGGAACGAAGCACTCGTTTTTCCTTCCTAGTGCTTCAGTTCATAAAAAATGATGAACACCCCTAAAAACTATCACAAACCTTTGAATGGCGCAGTAGAGTTTCATGTGTAATAAACACGACAGCGGCGTACTGGTTGGCGTACAAGGCCAATCCTACTTTCACCTTTTGGTTTAGTAATTCCTTGCCGTAAACTACCGAACGAGTTTTTTTTTGTTGTTGTAACTTCTTCCTGTAACATTTTTATGCTAGAGTAGACACTACTATGTAAAACCAATACACAGATACTAACCGATTTGACTTTTCGTCCTGTTTGGTATGTAAAAACTGTTATCTTTTTTTTCTTTGGTTTGAACTTTTACCAAGCAATCAAATGAGTTCGTTTTAGATTTCAAATGCTTCCTTTATGTTTTTATTTATATGTAAGTGTACTCCGATGTACGAAAACCAGAGTGAAGTCAACAGAATGCCAGTACTTGTGACTACAGTAAAGCTAAGAGACAATTTAGGCCAGCTCCAAGATGCTGTGGTCGCAAGATGCTGTGCTATAAACTTATTTATAAATATAAATTGTAAATCGTCAGAAAATGGGCTTATGAACATGATGTTAGTCACAAAGACTGACGCCAGAGAAAGACTGCACAGTTTCAGTAAAACTGCGAACTGGTAAACAAATTATTTTCTATAGTTTGAGCAAAATTGAGAAATACATTTCTGTAAAACTGCGAAATGAAAAACAAATTATTTTCTATAGTCTGCGCAAAATTGAGAAATACATTTCTGTAAAACTGCGAAATGATAAACAAATTATTTTCTATACTCTGCGCAAAATTGAGAAATGCATTTCGCTAAAACTGCGAAATGAAAAACAAATAAATTTTCTACAGTTTGAGCAAAATTGAGAAATTCATTTCTGTAAAACTGCGAAATGAAAAACAAATTATTTTCTATAGTTTGAGCAAAATTGAGAAATACATATCTGTAAAACTGCGAAATGAAAAACAAATAAATTGTCTATAGTTTGAGCAAAATTGAGAAATACATTTCTGTAAAACTACGAAATGAAAAACAAATTATTTTCCATAGTTTGAGCAAAATTGAGAAATACATTTCTGTAAAACTGCGAAATGAAAAACAAAGAAATGTATAGTTTGAGCTGTAACACGCTATAATGTATAGCGAGGTACCACTACACAGTGTGCCTTGCAGTTACATGCGCTGCTTGTTTACTCTCTCAATAGCCTGCTCCGCTATTCAACTAGTTGGAACCGGTTCGCACCAATTTGGATCGACAAAAACCTGGAACAAGAACGTGAAAAGGCTGCCGCATTTTGACGCCGTTTGTAGCATATAAAAATTGGACAGAACAATTTTATTATGGCGCACAAACGATGATCGCATCCTCATACACGCTGAGTGCAGATTTCCCAAATCGTGGACACAGGAATATGTGCGGTGGCGATCCAGAGTGAACCCTATGTTGGACAAGGAAAATCCAAAATAGGCTGATTTCAGAAAGATTTTATGCAAAGCAAATCAGGTGAAAACAGGGATTGGCTTTGCAGGGAAGCGCCTGTGTGGCTCATGACGGAGTTTTTACGAATAACGACGGGGCACACAGAGGGATACTAATTTAAAAGGCAGTTCGAAAATGCAATTTTCGAGAGACTGATGAGAATTATTTTAGTTTCATGTAGTGTTTCAGTTCGGTAGCGGACACATTGGAGCTGTGGTTTTTTTGGAAGCCAGTACGTCAACTACAGTGTGTGGTAGGGCATGTAAGGCGTGTAGCACGATCCCAAACGGAATCATTTATTCCGTGGACGCAGTTGGAAGTGCGTCCGGTCGCTAAGTTAGCGGCATGTAGACTACGACGGTAGTTCTTTTTAAATGTGGGAGAACCTCCGGTGAGGACCTCTACCCGCATGTGGGATGGCAGTGCGAGACCAGCTCTACGTAGCATGTTTGGTTAAAGCTGCGGAGTCGCTTTAGTGGCGAACGTCCAGATGCACATTACCAACACGTGACTGCTGCGGTCTAAGGACACAATCTACGAAAGTGGATTGAAGATTTAGATTGAATGAACGGATTGAGGTAGAGTGTTCGATGCGTGCGAGGGTAGGAGGTATGGCAACCAAGCCCCACTCAAAACCAGAGGCATTCCTGACCACCGCAACTCCGGAATTTCTGCTGAATGTTGAACATTCCCAGCAGGTGAGCAGGTAACGGGTGAAAAGACTCTTTTATGTAAACTACAGAGGGTAGGGAAGGGAGCTCCAATTTTTCTCTCTTCCTCTAACTGGTTGCTGGATGTGCTTTGCACAAACTTGACGGTGGCCCCCATTTGCTCGTCCGTTCGAGAGGGCAAGATCGATGGATGGGACCACCTTGGAATCTTCATTAAAGAAAGTGGGAAGCATGTGTTGAATTTTGGTGAGTGTTTGGATGGAAACAAGAACGTTTGGGAGAAGTTTTTCAATTGTGCGGGACTTGGAAACTTCGTGCGGCGGAGGAAGTGAACTTTTGTTGTGAGTGATGTAGAAGGGCTGCGTGTATGGTGAGAACGTCACAAACAGGACTGTGTTGGAGAGGAGCTGCGATGCCGTCCATAACGTCTTGGGCGGAAGTAGCGGAAACGATGGATCCACCGAATGGATAGCCACGATCAGGCAACCTGAGTGTAGTTCGGAGTTGGAGTGTGGTGTTGGGTGAACATTTGTCTTCGGTGAGTGAACTGCAGCAGGGAGTGCTTCATATGCTAGTCCGATAATGGAGGTACCTACAACCGTCCTAGGAGGCATGGGCAGGAGGCCAGCACGTACCCAGGAGGGACGCTATGTGGTAAACTTAGACAAATCCGTCGAGAATGTGTCATGAAAGTGTGTGAAAATTTTGCCTTGTTCTGTTGCCAAGCAACGTGTGTCGTGGAAGAAGAAAAATCGATTGTTTAAGAGGTGGAAGGGCGTTCCTGGGGAGGACCTTAGTTCGGAAGCTGCAGGAAGAAGAAGTGCCTTACCTTGTCCACAAATGACATCCATCGAAAAACGTCGTGGCGGGTAAGAAGCTCTACAGTTGGTGGTGGACGGCGGAGGGATTCCTTGGAGCAGCATTGGACACCAAGTGGATGTGGTATTTCTTCAGTGGTGTGTTACGAAGGACAATGTTACGTTTGTGTTACGAAGGACAATTGTTAAGTTTGTGTTACGAAGGACAATTGTTAAGTTTGTGTTACGAAGGACAATTGTTAAGTTTATGTTACGAAGGATAATGTTACGTTTATGTTACGAAGGACAATTGTTAAGTTTGTGTTACGAAGGACAATTGTTAAGTTTGTGTTACGAAGGACAATTGTTAAGTTTGTGTTACGAAGGACAATTGTTAAGTTTGTGTTACGAAGGACAATTGTTAAGTTTGTAATAACGGTTTGTTGTCAAGTTTTGGAATTGGAGTCTCAGGAGACGAGAGACAATGATTGTTATGTTTTTTTAAAAGACTGGATGGGTTGTTGGAAGTTACTAGTAATGAAACGGTTGTATTGAAGTGTTTATTTGTTTGTGAAAATAAATGCATGATCTTGTAACTAACGAACCTTATTGCAGGCTGTGTGATGATAGCATTGTATACAGGTAGTCTCTCTTTGCCTAAGCAAAAACTTAGGGGAGGGGATGATGTAACACGCTATGATGTATAGCGAGGCGCCACTACGCAGTGCGCCTTGCAGTTACATGCGCTGCTTGTGCGCGAGCCTGCTCCGCTATTCAACTAGTTGGAACCGGTTTGCACCAGTAAGCCTGACACGTGACGTGAATCCTGAAGGGGATCCCCCCCCCCCCTCTGGCCAGTATATAAGCTGATCCGCTGGAGCCGAATTGGAGTTGGTGTCGAAGTGGCAGCCTGAATGATGTCACTCTGGAGCTACATCCAGGATCGGTTCAATGGGAAAACTTGATGCCTAATATGTAATGCTATGTGTATATGCAGTAAGCTAGCTATGCAGTAAGGAGTGAATAAGAATTGGGCTTGGCTCCTCGATACTTAGCACCTCACAGAACAAAATTGAGAAATACATTTCTTTAAAACTGCGACATGACAAACAAATTATTTTCTATAGTTTCAGCAAAATTGAGAAATGAATAACTCAATAAGATTTATTTATTACTTATTAAATAATTCTGCCTAATAAGAGCTAATGCTATTTTCCCCTGTAGTAAGCAAAGAATAATTAAATCAAAACTTCATCAATAGCGCACACCTCGCTTAACATAGTTAACTAACCTCTTTGTGCAGTTTGAAGGCCTATACGCAAGTTACTAAATCATGCCCAAAGCTACGAGTGTTTTACCACAATATAGTAGTGACCAACTGATCGGGAAAGCACCGGCTGACGGCTTAACCCATGCACCACTGCTCGAATCTTGCTGTTTGAAACATGCAGACATAGAAATATTCTTGATACCCTTTTCAGTTGTCAGTATATTTTATTTACATAGTTTAGTGTTTACGTATTTAATACGTATTTACGTAATTAAGTGTTTTTTTCTTGTGTTTGTGGACACTTATACGGATATTCTCTGGTCTTGAATTTGCAATAATCATAAGCGCCGGTACATACGTGCGTTTTTTAGACACGCGGCAGCCAATGCAGCCAATCAATGCGTTTTATTAACACGTGTTGACGCTGCAGTGCCGCTTCGGTGACGTATGTGCGCGTTCGGTTCCCTAACCTCGTGTACAAAAAAATATAGTTTGAAACCACTGAGACGATATTGCTTTTTTCGCCTACCTCGTGAACAGAAAATATATTTTAAAACCAATGCGACGAATTTTGGTACATTGATGTACTAATTTAAGACGTACCAGGGGAATATGTTATACATCCTTTGCAGATTAACTAAAAAAATTAGGATAAGTTCTTTAATTACTTCCCAATGAGTCTTCAATCATTTCTGCAGCAACATTTCATATTCCAGGATAGTTCTTTACTCCCCCAATAAACAATTCCATGTCTATTTCTTCGAAATTGGACGCCATTTTCGGTAACGCTTTGGCGGTAAACGGCGGACGTGTGCACCGCTCAAGTCACACAAGGTACTCAGAGAAACAATTGCGTTTTTTTAACGCTGCGGTACCGCTGCGTTGACGGGGGAAATTACTGTGCAAAACAACCACACGAGCGGCGGGTGGTAACGCAACGTCGACGCTGGTACGTGTGCAGTAACCAACAGATGGCACGTAAACCAAACCGCAAATGCGGTACTGCAGCGCCGACCGCAAATGCGGTACCGTACGTGTGCACCGGCGCTAAAGCAACTCCAGCAATCAATAGTTGGGCCAATTGATGAATGCAACAAGTTATTGACATGCTCCTCGTTTACAGTTGCTGCTAGTCCACTGTTGACGTACAGTATTGGACATTGAATTTTGAACACTAAAATGTTGTACTGAATTCTGCATACGGATTTATTGTTCCTGGTAGATGCCAATGTTTGTGCAAACAACTTTCCATTGTTGAAATAGAACAACGTTGCGTTGTTGGTGCATGCTTCTAGCTAGAGTTAGTTCAAACTAGGACGATATACGGTAAACTGCGTTTACCGGACCAGCAGATTCACGGCTTAAGGCGCAGCCAGCATCGATACGTCCGCTTTGAGATTATGGGATTGCAGCCGCCATAATGATTAGCAAGGAGTACACAATGTTCGAGAAGTACAAGTCCGACGTATAGGGAAAAACACCCATGGCTACAGTTCCATTGTGATACTCTTGCAAATTTATCCTAGCACAGGAAAGAAGTTTGCACTAATTTTCCAATAGCTGTTCGATTTTAGAAATTGATTTTTGCATCATTTTTAAGATATACAGCGTTTTCACATTTTTTGTAACCTGCTTAATACATATTTACCTGAATCGGACAACTACGACAGAAATGATGAATTACGGGATGTGTATTCGAGAACGATATATGTAAACCGCAATATGGCAATCCTACAATATATTTATTTATTTTAATTACAAAATTATTGTAACCCCCTACAAAGAGCATGACAGCAATTTCAAATTAAAACAACAATTTCACGAATCTCATTCAGGCGAGAGCAGAGACGAGACAGGCGTGAAAGGGGTACATTAAGAGGCGCCGCCATATTCTTCTTGCTTGCATGATATTCGCAAAATTGTTGTTTTAATCTGAAATTGCTATTACGCTTTTTATAGTGGGTTACAATAAATAAATATATTGTAGGATTGGCCTTTGGCGAAGCTCAGCAGATCTCATTCAGATGAGAACCGGAAGTTGGCTGGCGCCATGTTGCGTTGTTGACGTTGGCCAAGCGTTGGATGGAAGGCAGATTGCGAAGGTTTGTAATGCATTGTTTCAAGTACATTTGCCACCCCCTGGTTCAAATGAGGCAAGTTTCTCACGTAACAGTGCTAAATCGTAACAATGGAGTTTTCATCTAGAAAATAAGCACTGCATCAATGCTTATGTGAAAAAGAAGTCTTCAAAATTCATTGTCCAATGGAAAGATAAGAATATTTGCACAAACATTGGTATCTGCCAGGAACGATTAATCCGTATGCACAATTCAGTACATCATTTGAAGTGTTCAAAATTCAATATCCAATACTGCACAACATTGTACAATGAATTTTCAACACTTCTTTGCCACACAAGCATTGAAGCATTACTTTTTCCTGGACGAAAACTCCGATTTGTTCCGATATTGTTACGTGACAAACTAGCCTCATTCGAACTACCTATAGTTTAGAAACGTACTCCGACAATGCAACGTTGTTCTATTTAAACAATAGAAAGTAGCGCAGAAGCTACATGCCATGTTTGCACAAACAATGGACTTCACCAAGAACGATTAATTCGTATACACAATTCAGCACAACATTTGAAGTGTTCAAAATTCAATCACTGTACAATGTACATTCCACAAAAAGGAAAAAGATTCTGGTCACCAACAATGTATTTTGGTCAACAGTGTCTGGATGTACAGAGAGGAGCAAAAGTTTGGTCTGCTAACAATGATCAAATACAACAATCAAGATTTGAGGTATTGTTATATTCAATTACATTGAATTGACCATAACCATACCACAATTCTTAATTGTTGTATTTGATCATTGTTAGCAGACCAAACTTTTTGCTCCGCTCTGTACCTGTCTTTCAGTGTAGAGAGTGGAAAAATGGTGCAAACGGCATGGATCGGCCAACTCTTAACGCAAAGGTTTTACCATAGGTTAGAAAATTAGCAAGATATAGCATCTCACTTCTTCCCGTCCTACGTGGCGCCCTACCGGTAGTTGCAGGTACTAATGCCTCGGATGATGCTTTTGCCGTCGAAGCAACACAAAGGTAAAGCATTACACACATAGTAGTAGCCGCAACTACCACTAGGGCCTCGCGTAGACCTGGAAGAAGTGAGATGCTATATCTAGTTAAAATCTGTGGTTTTACTTCACACAGGTAAGGTAACCAAAAAATAAAAATAAAACGCCAATACTCATCGTTTTATTCATAAAAATGTACAAATAATTTGAGCTCTTGACAAATAAATTGTAAACTATTACAAAAAAATGAGTGTCGGATAAATATCCAGTACAGTAGTTCGGTTTGTGCGAAAAAAGAATAAAATTGAGATATGGTTCTGCCATTGCGCAACAGTGCTAAGATATAAGGGGGAAAAAGTAGATGAATACGTAAGTGGGTGCAAGTCAAATAAATTGCCAGTATCAGTTTTTTGAAAATTACACAATATTACAAGTTGTTTCAAAGAATGAAAACAATCTGATAGCAGTTTTTTTGAAAAGTTAATTTTAACAATTGAATCTGTCATTTCGCACAGTACAAGATATTTACCAAAAAAAAAAAAAAAAACCTGAGCGTGCTTGTCGAATAAACATCCAGTAGCAATTTTTTTGCTGCATTATTCTAACAAATCAAGCGGTCATTTCAGAGTATGGGCCATTTACCAAGAAAAAGAAAAAAACAGGAGATGAACACACGAGTGTGCATGTCGAATGAAAATCCAGTAGCAATTTATTTGCAGCATTATTCTAACAAATCAATCGGTAATTTCAGAGTATAGGACATTTACCAAAAAAAAAAAAGAGGGAGCAGATGAACACAGGAGAGTGCATGTCTAATTTTTTATAGCATTATTTTGTTATCAATTGGTCATTTCGTAGGACACGGGATATTTACAAAAAAAAAACCGAAGAGGTCGAACACTTCAGCATGCATGCCGAACAACATCCGGTACCATTTTTTTGTCACAAGCATAAAAGAAAAAAAAGAGAGATGAACACGTGGTTGTATGTCACATTCGGTAGCATATTTTTGTATCTTAAAGCTCTTATTTGAAAAATGGGGAGGAGCGGGATGAATACCCGTCTGGTGCATGCCAAATAAATATACGGTAACAATCTTTTGTGGTACACAAATTTTAGAGATCATTCGGTCATTTTGCGCAGTAACAGGATATTAAAAAAAAAAAGCAAATCGCGTATGGTGATGCAGATCTAATAAATCTCCGATACCTAGTAATTTTTTTTTTGTAGCATTACTTTCTCCTCCCTGCTTCAAGTATACAGCCTCATTTTTTTTTGGCACTGATTGAGTCGGTCTTGGTGGTGTTAGTTTTCTCTTTGGACGAATGCGTGGGCGTCTTGGTCAGGGTCATTGTTGTGACCGGAGTCAGGATGGAAGGAGGGGTCGACATGGCGATGGCGGTAGTAACCACGGAATGGTTGCATGGGAAACTTGCCTCCCCAGGACCCATTCCAACTGGCCAGCAATCAGCTTCCACCTCGAAGCCGGGTTCGTCACCTACGAAATAAAGCAAACGAAAAAAAAAAAGTATAACGATTATCCCAAGAATCGATTTCTGCAGTCGATTTGGGGCGTTAAAGCAGATTTTTAAAGTTTCAGCAGTGTGCCCCAACACAATTAGTCCAGTAGAATTAGCTAAAAGGGTGATTTTGCCTGGAATTCATCCACATGGAGAAGAAACTTGGTAAATATGTTCCAAATACTGTTGTCAAGACCCCATCCTTCCGACCTGAACTAAAAAGAATGGTTGCCAATCACTATCTGCGACCAATGAAATGGTAATATCTCACTACTAGACTCTACACAGTTATTGTTCAAGTCTACGAGCGTGATATTGATGCATTTTTGCACTTGTAGAGTAAGAAACCTGGCATCATACAATCAATTTCCCGCAAACATAATGTGAAACAAGCATCGTAGAGGGGGAAATTTATTGGCAACAAATTACAGATCATGAAAAACTGCAAAAAAAAAAGTTTGTACGAAGTTTCTCATCGGAGCCAGTGGTTTTGCTCAAATGTGGATTTTCTGTGAACAGCTTTGCAGATCGTTAATTTGGACCAAAGGTCAGTATTTCCGAATAGATGCAACTGGAAGAATAGCATAGGATTGAAATGATAGCGTATTAAACTATCTTTACACCCGAGCCAAGATTTCCATGTAAATTGGGGATAGAACAACACATCCAAGGAAAACTGGGGCCTCCACCTTTCTTTTGTGAAAGATGTGATTCCAATATTTCACGCCTCTGGTCGTTTAACGTATGCTAAATGCAGTCATCACTATTTGCCATATGTGCTTCGACTAAAAGAGGTACGATTCCATTATTTCGACATTTTATCACATGCTAAATGCACTCATTTGCTGAATACGCTTCGACTAAAAGAGATCTGATGACAATGTTTCATGCCTTTGGACGTTTAACATATGTGCAAAATGCAATTTGCTAGATATGCTTTGACTAAAAGAGATATGATTCCAATATTGCATGCCGCTGGACGTTTAACATATGCTAAATGCAGTCATCGCTTTTTACTAGATATGCTTCGACTAAAAGAGGTAAGATTCCAATATTTCATGCTCTGGACGTTTAACATATGCTAAATGCAGTCATCGCTATTTGCTGGGTATGCATTGACTAAAAATGATTCCAATATTTCATGCCTATGGGCGTTTTATCACATGCCAAATGCAGTCATCGCCACTTGCTAGATATGCTTTGACTAAAAGATAGTAGAACAAGAAGAATAATAAGAACAGGATAATAAAACCGTGAACCTCACTTCCCTTAGAAGTTGTGCCTTTAAAATCACTAGTAACCTTAAAATCCCACTTTGCCAAATCAAATCTAAACAGGTTTCTTGTTGCTGGAGTGGAACTCGTCCATAACCTGTTAATTTCGCATTGATTGTCCCAATGGATGCATTTCCATTGAGATAATGAATGTGAAATTAATAGGTGATGTATGTTTTCCTAGGCAAAAGAAACCATTTTCAGCCGGCCAGTCAGGAGGGCTGGCAAAATGGGTTGTTTAAAGCTACATTAATATTAAATTAAGCTTTATAAATTTTAAACTCTCTGACCATAGCTTCGGAAATTTTTATTTATCAGGCTAGGTATTCGCGGTCATCAGTTGACCTTTGCAATCATTGCAAGAAATTTTAGTATTATTATTACGTACCGAATACATATAATAAATTTAATAAGAATATGTTAGAATATCAGTCCAAAGCTCAATTAAAAAGAAATCTAATGACTGAATTAGTTAAAAAATATAAATTACAAAATTAATTTTAAAGATTATTAAAGGTACTCGTCGACTTATTGTGTTATTAAAATGTATTAGTTTTAATTGTAATTGTTTCGTATTTCATGTTATGTATAATGTAATTGTCATGTATAAAACGTGTACATTTATTGCTGCTCATACAAGTTTGTTAATTCAAACTTCGAGTATTTTTCATGTAATAAAATTATTATTATTATCTTTATTAGGATAGTTAATTGGTTTTGGCCAAGCTTTAAACTACGATGCATTATTTTATTATTTATAAGAAACATTGAATGATACCTGGTTTTTTCCCCAACTTGTCCCTCACATTTGGCAATGCCATAAAGGACCATTGTGTCCCTGGTAGGTCTAACCTTGGTAGTAAGGCATTCGTGACCCCAACCCAATACCATCAACTCTTCCTTTCCAGCCGAGCCAATCATTTTCATTTTAAACTTTTAAACTCTTTAACTTTTGTCAATTTATAATTTTTTTTTTTTAGTTTTAACATCGGATGGCAGCTAGTGACCACCAGGTCCTTGCCACTTCCGGTTGCATTTGCAACAAACCTGTTATTACTATTATTATTATTATTATTATTATTATTAAAGATATATTGGGTAGGAAATTGAACAAATTAGGAATCAGAGGTAAAATATGTAACATATTAATGAGTTACCTATCTAACAGGAAATGTGCCGTTAAAATTGGAAATGAGCTGAGTGATTGGTATGACGTTAAATATGGAGTGCCTCAGGGATCGATACTGGGACCTTTCCTCTTCTTACTTTACGTTAACGACATAATGGACATTGAGTGGAAATGTTATATTACCCTTTATGCAGACGACATTTTATGATTTCAATAAATTTTAATAACCAAATTATGAACTCTAATTTACAAGAGGATTTTAACTTGATAAACTCATATTTTAATAACAATGAATTGTACATAAGTAACGAAAATACTTTCTACATGCAAATCAAAACATCACATATGACAATGACGAAGACAATGATATTAGAGCACACAGTTATAACTACTATCATGAGTCTATGAAAATGATGAGTTTTCAACTCTATCAGATTCAGTTTACTCTAGCCTGTGATCAAACACCCCATACTGTACGGATGCGACACCTGTTGCCAGATCCCTGAAATAAATTTAATTCGTCTCGAAAACCGAAACCGAAATCGAAACTTTGATCGCGCGAGCAACTCTTAATCCGGAACATAGGCGTCGATCATGGGGGGGACGAGGGGGACCGTCCCCCCCCACGTTTTCAAGATGAGGGGTTCGTCCCCCCCACGAAATAGGTTGCAAAGTTGTAAATCGGTATCTATTCATCACACTTATCACGTTGAGTTTGAAGAAAAACAGTACTTTCATTTTCCCCATTGAGTAAATCAGGTCATCAAATATTTTGAGTCATAAGTACCTAATATATGAAGTAATGAAGTAAAGAATTTTAGTTGCAAGGCATGGCCAAGGTCAGAAAGCTGACGGATTTATGGTAAATGGAGGATGTAAGCATATCACTCGGCTGTCAGTGGTGGCGCCACAGGGGGTACTCTCCTGTCGGGGAGTAACCGAGATTGTCGTCGGGAACAGCCGAAAGACTGAGTCCAAACGACGACATAAAATTCATAAAAATTTGGGGAGGAAAAGCTCAAAATAGAGTTTGCCGTTTTGCTTCAGTAGTCCTTATCACCTCCATAATTTAAGAGCTGTCTTAGTTAATGCTGAAACGGTAACTAAGTATGTACAAAACAAAAGTTGTTAAGGATTCTAGTTAAGTTTTATAGTCATTTGAATTCGTGATACCAATGAATTGAGCAAAAATCGTGTACAGTAAGTGACTAAACTAGAAATTTATTTGCAGCTTTAGACCGTCAACTTCATGATTTGACAGGTATCTTAGTTATGAGACACGTTTGGTTTGGGATGCCAATGTCTTACCAGTTATTTCTAAAAGGAGAAGGCCCGATTTTAAAAGCCCAATGCACAACACGAATGACGGCCAACTGTGTGTTCTTGCTATGATTAAATATTTTTCAAACCTAAATTATTCAGTGTCAGTTAACGTTAATTTAATAATATTTTTAAAAAAAATTTATTTATCACTTAATTTACTTTGTAAATAAAATGTGTAAAAAAAAACAGAATTTTCGTGACAATTAGGTTTTTACGACCTCTCATGCTAAAGAATGTTTACGAAAAACATCCGACATTTGCTTAACAATGTGGTGCAAACGTGTCTCGGAAAGCCCAAAATAGGCCCTCAAATAGCGTAAAATGCTTCAGCTTCCCCTGCTGGGGTACGTTACAGCGCTCCCCCACACCCCCTAGCTGGTTTCGAGGGGCCCCTGCTAAAGTAGTACAAATATAAACAAAAAATGTTCGTTTTCTTTGCCCCCCTGTCGGGGAATCAGTGCTTCCCTATCTGGAGTTGGCTGGCGCCACTACTGTTGGCTGTAGCAAAATAAAACAGGTTTTTTAACTCCATAAAAATATTAATTTAAAGCAATACAATTTTATGGTAAAAAAATCAATATCACGCAAAAAATTGATACACATTTGATTTTATTATTAGTCGAATATCAATCTAAACTTCATTTAATTTTCGTAACTTAGAACTACTTTCGAAATGTGTATGCGTAACCCTACTCGGTATGTAGTGTGTGTGAGACTTTTCACCCACTTCCGCCGTTATAGTGAAAGTGTAATTTAGTGCGAACTAGTCAAAGATGGAAGAGTAGAGCCAAACGAACAAAGCCAAAACGAAAGATAACGGAGAATCCGATTTCAAAATTTGTATGATTGCGTGTCGACGAAACAAAATTGCAATCGCCTTGTGATTTAATGGAACTCACCACCAGGGCCGTGGCCAGGAATTTTTTCTATGGGTGGGGGGGGGGGGCACAAACTGGCAATTTTTGGCCCCCACAAAGCAATTTCATACCCCCGCAACAATCACTCTCTCTTTCTCCTTCCACCACCACGACGAAATAATACAGTTAATATTGAGTCCAACTGTAAACTATAACGATAGAAAAAACAAACAAAAAATCAATTGAAATCGCGTAAGCTTTTTTACGCCCTCTTCCGTCTCTCTTGGGTGGCAAGGCATTCCTCCCCCCCCCCCTTCCCACGTTCAGTCACGGCCCTGCCCACAACTACGTCAACGGCAAATGAAATGAGGTTTGTTTATTTATTTACTTTTTTATAGCTCGAAATTTAAATTGATTGATTGTATGGTTGTATTGTACCAATGCTTGATTTGGTAGAACCATTCAGTTTTTTTTACGGAGATTAGATATCAATGCATTTCATTTGTTAAAACATTTTCAAGTCCTTGCGATATGAAGCAAAAGCTTGTCTGCAGTGCGAAAAACAATTTGTGGTTGAAAAATCTAGAGAATTAGTTTTGGGTTTGTATCTAATTCAGCACAATAAAACTTTAGTAGGCTGGCATAATGTATATTTTTTAATTTTTTTTAATTTATTTAATTTTTTATAATATTTTAGCTTGTGTAAGGGAAGTGATTTCCATAAAGTCACATTAATATTATTATTTTTTCCATGCATCTGGAGAATGAATGTACACAATGAATCATTCTCAATTCACTTGCAATTTTTGCGAATGTTTGAAGGTATTTTTAATTGATGCTATCAGAGGAGGATTTGCACTTTTGCCGTATAGGGGCTATCAACGAATTTTTGCTCAACCCCCTCTCTAATATTTTCACGTATTGTCATTTTTTCCGAAAAAATATGAACTTTTTTTGCTATTTTAACGGTCTTTTTCTATCGTATTTCGTTGTATCTATAGGCTGTAGGCCCCTAAGCAACCCTCTAAATATATCAGTAAATACTACATAAACAATTCAATCTTTCTATTAAATTCTCGCATTCCGTAGTGCAACCCTAGTTTGTTACAGTCAAGCTCACGAAAATTTTGCAAATGCTATTTTTCGGGTGCTTGAATTCTATCATATCAAAAACCAAAACTGGTTCAAGGGGCCGCCAAGTTCCGAATGGTTCGGCCCTACAAAAGCTTGATATCAACACACCAAAACTTTCGCCAAGTTAATCGCACCGCTTAAAAGTTCGAAGGTTAAATGAAAACTAGAACATTGCTACTTTCTGTAGCAATGTTCAAGTTTTCATTTAACGTCCTAAGTATTATTCGGTGCGATTAAGTTGGCGAATGTTTTGGTGTGTTGATATCACTCCTTTAAAGAGCCGAACCATTCGGAACTTGGCGGCCCCGTTAACGAGTTTTGGTTTTTCATATGATATCACTCCTTTTTTTTAATTGTGTATTGACTCAACTCCTCTACCGTACAGATGAGTAATAAAGTGCCACTTCAACAAGAAATTAGTTTTCAACAATTTGCTACTATCTTTTGCCTATAGGCCGAACCATTCTCAACTTGGTCACCTGTTTACAGGTTTTTGGTTTGGTTTTAATTTTGTTGTAATTTGTTTTATTTAGTTGATTTGGTGTGTTGACATCACTCCTTTGAAGGGCCGAACCACTCTCAACTTGGTGGCCTCATTACTAGTTTATGACTTTGTTATTACAGTTGGTTTATTTTTTCGTGAATTAGACGTAAATGCAATTTCTTTGCAACGTTGTTTAGATTTATCGAGATACACTAGTGTGTGTCTAGGCACGCACGTCAGTATACACGTTCTAATTGTACGAACTTTGTCCGCCCATTGAGAGACGATGCCGACAATACCAACAATGGTTATAACAATATTTTCGTACTTATGCGCCCTCCCACGCCATTCCCGTTACGCCCCCAGGCTCCAAACCTTAAAGGTACGCAGTTTGTATTGTACTGCACTCATTCGTCCAATTTCATAGCTGAAAGCGTTCCCGTTATCTAGGTATCGATGAATAATCACCCTATGGAAATTAACATGGAGATGAGCGGACTAGCTAGTAGCTAGCTAGTAACTAGTAACACATTTACAACGTTATTGAGGGTCAGATTTTGCATTGACAGCAGTTTAGCTGGCATTCCTACACGAGTTAATTTTTGTGAGTGGGTCATTGCTCACGATTTCAACACAATTTAAGCTTTTGTACCGCATTATTATTTTTCCCCAAGTACCTGAAATGTGCCCAACTATGCTTCAATTATAAGACACTGATGCAATGGCGTCGCGCTACAATGGTTTACAACCTCGACAATTGAATTGATGTGATGTTTGTTGTGATGTTTGTTGCCTAACTTGGCGCGACACACTAGTGTGTGTCTAGATCTAAGCAAAGTGGCTGACTCAAGTAGCTGGCAGCTGTATTGGCCCATGGGCTCGGTTAAATGACCCCCCCTTCCCCCCCCCCTACACTTATAAAGCTTCGGGGTGTATACTGGGGAGGGGAAACGGGTGCAAGACTACCGCAAGACATTACCCCGACCTCCTCCACATTTTTAAAATTCACCCACCTTATTACAAAATTACAAAATTTTGGCTGCTTCTCAGCTTTCGTCCCCCCCACAACTTTAGAAAAATCGACGCCCTTGATCCGGAAACACAGTTAAGTGCGGAGCTGTTTCCTTCCTTGACTGAAGCTCGCCCTTGTATCCGACACTTGAATTAGATGTTTCTACCCAAGGCCCGCTGAGATAGTAGCTGCGCAGCGCTACTGATTAATTGCTAAGCCAAACTACAAAAAAAAAATTGTTTCTGTTTATAATTACGACTTTTTTTCTTATGTGCGAACATGTATCTTCCTTGAGCATATTCTGTAGCCAAATTCAATCTGTGATTGGCGAGAAGTAATTATGTCTTTGAAAATGGGAACAATGTGAACGATTTAAGACCTTCTCG
>JAHWFP010200705.1:0-59125 GCA_023313725.1 Lithobius niger
GGGGGGGGGGGCTGTAACTAAAGACTGGAGCATTTCCGGACCCATGTTTATAGGACTTTTTCTTCTTATCTTTGATCACACAGCGGACCCTCAAAATATTTGACACCAATTTCCGAACACCCTGTATATGATTGAAGTCGTCTCTCCAGCAAAACAAACTATTAATTTCTCCGTTTCTATTCAATATATTTCGACCAAACTTGGCCGGATAATAGATAGCAACTTTTCCAAACTTTATACTAACTTTTATGCAATTCCGTGCAAGAGTAAACGTAGGAAGCCACACGTAAATTTGAAAACTGTTCACTTTTTGTTGTTGTTGTTCTTCTTCTTCTTGGCTGACACGGTTTCAGAAAAAACTACTGAACCTACCTAAAATCTGAAACATGATCTGAGCCAGAAATTTCCCTGGGCTTCAACCTTACAGGGACCACTTTTTTGATTGGTCGATCCATTCCGGAGTTACGGGACCCTAAACGATCATTTTGATTGTTGAAGGGCGAAATAAATAAATAATAAATAAATAAATAAATAAATAAATAAATAATAATAAATAATAATAATAAATATTCGTGAAAGAATCCGTGTTTCAGCTAAACGATATACATTTAAACTAAACTAAGCTACGTTGTTAATTTCGGCCTCGAAATTGGCAGCTAGAAACGATAGAATGGCGTATTTATTTCGCAGATGGAGGCTTTCAGAACTGAGTTGAATTGTTACAAAGTGGCCAGCAACAATCGACTGCATGCTTAAAGCTTTGTAGCGCGACGCCATAGCTGTAAAAAAGGTACACGGATTACAAACAAAAACGTCAAGTGCGCCGTAAAAAAAGGGGGTTATATTATTGAATTTTCACTTGTTAAAATGAACACGGATAAAAATTGATGATTTTTAATTGAAATAATCAAATGTAGAATTGAAAAATTGCATCTGTTTAAGTACTGTTGTGCTTTACGAAACATATATTTAAAACGTAAAGCACAACATCACTTAAACAGATGCAATTTTCTCAATTGTACATTTGATTATTTCAGTTAAAAATCACTAATTTTTATCCGTGTACATTTTAACAAGTGAAAATTCAATCATATAACCCCTTTTTTACGGCACACTTGACGTTTTTGTTTGTAATTATATATTGAATATATTGTAGTTAAAAAAAGCCATCATTTAAAAATACTAGGACCGCTAACAATACATTTGACATACAAGAGCGGAGCGTGAGATTAAATATGGGGGGGGGGAGGGCTGTGTGAAGTGATTTATCATTAAAAGAAAAAAAACACTGAAAAAAGTGAAAAGTGAGCAGCAAAAATTGCGAAATAGATAAAGAAACTCCAATGCTACCGGAATCCAAAACTTAATTAACTAAACAAAAAACGGCCTCGACGTTTAGAAAAAAAGCATTAGAGCTCGTATCCCCATACTTACAGCTGTAAAGGTTACACGAATAAAACGGATTAGAGTTCACTCGAACGCAACGAGCTATAATTTGAACTCCAACTCCAATTCCAAAGGTTATGACAGAAAGTCAACGCAGTCTGTGTTTGAAATGTTTAATGTGTGTGTACGTGTGTGTGTGTACGTGTGTGTGTGTGTGTGTGCACTTAATTTGCGTGTTATACAGGTTTTTTTTTTTAATATTAGTATGTGTTCGTCGTTTTCTATTTTAAGTGTGTTTCCTGTGAGTGGCGTTTCCTGTCTGTGCATTTATAATTTGTGAAAGAAGCATATCCTAATTAGGGCGGTTTTTTTGTCTGTGTTTGTGTATGTATTTTTCATCTTTTGCCGGCGTTTTACTGTTTATGGCGTCTGTTTTTCATGTGTTTGTGTGTGTTTTAGATTTTCGTTCTGTTTCATGTGCATGTGTATGTTGTATTTTGTGTGTGTATTTATTTGTGTGAAGTATCCGACCGTTTTATTTGTTTGATTACTGATGCACATGGAATGCGTGTGCATGGAGGCTGGCAAGTCACAATCCTTGTTTCCTGTCGAATTGGAGTTCAAATTATAGTTGTTGCATTCGAGTGAACTCTAATCCGTTTTATTCGTGTACGTTTACAGCTGTGAGTTTGGGAATACGAGCTCTAATGCTTTTTTTCAGTCAATTTAAGTTTTGGATTCGGGTAGCAATAGAGTTTTTGCTGCTGTGAATGAAGCAAAGAGCTGACATGGTCATCGGCTCCAGAAAATGTTTGATGAAAGTGCTGATGCGTGACAAGAATTTTTTTTATTTTTCAGACAATGTCATAAAAACCGTTTCATCCGTTGGGAAAAAACCCATGCGTGCGTGCTTTTTAAAGCGGGACAAACACAAACAGAGAGTGGTTTGAAACCAAGATGGCGGCGGCACACCTTAATACTAGTTTTAGGTAAGCAGGATTTTAGGTCACAATGATGGAAAGTAACGGCCAAAGACGTAGCTGTGCAGTCAAACATGTGCGTGTGGATGCAAAGGAATTTCGCGCAACAAACTCATTCAGTGAATGAACGGTGAAGACTTAATCAATCTCCATTCACCGTACATGACACTGTCTAACTGTGTTGTTAACGCTATACGGACGAGTATAGGGTAAAGTCTCATAAACAAACAAGCACGGTTTTAATTAAACTTAAAAACTATTTGTGAAATATTTCCGGCTAGAGGGAAAAGTTTGAACAAATCTTCCAAACCCTGTTTAACCTTAGAGTTTGATGGTTGCATCGATTTTAAGATTTAAAGCGCACAAAAATAAAATCAACATTTTTTTATTTTATACTTTCAAACAATACATTCTCCTTGCAAAGTGGCTGTGACGCTGGTCCCGCAGAAACAGTGGTACCGCTGTATCCCGCAGAGATGTTTATCGTTTAATAT
This sequence comes from Lithobius niger, assembly GCA_023313725.1. NCBI lineage: Eukaryota > Metazoa > Arthropoda > Chilopoda > Lithobiomorpha > Lithobiidae > Lithobius > Lithobius niger. Next base: position 2,861 of record JAHWFP010200705.1, read on the forward strand.
CATGTTTCCACATTTAACGCCAACGAAGTAATATCTTACTTTATTAAATTACGCTATTCTAAAACAAAAAGCTTCTTTAAATCTACGCAGCAATTTAATCCCACATAACCATGGTAGATTTTGAGGGGCTTTGATTGTAAGGCCAGGTGTCCAAGAAAGGGAGATTCAACGATGTTCTTCATGTATTAATTTAACTCCAAAACCAAGCAGCCCGATTGCATCTTAATCAGTTTAATGAACACGGTATTATTACGGGTTGTAAATCAAACTTTAAATATATGGTGTGTGTCGACTTCCGGCAATTTTAGGCAGCCGTGCCAAAACCCAATTTTAAACTGTAGAATTTGTTGTTTATACTGTAAAGCATGTGGTTTTAAAATAAACAAATTTTAGACACATAAGAAACGTTTTTAGTTGTTTTTAGTTGAAACACAAGCGTTTTTCATATAGCACGAGCTGTGAAGAAACCTTTAAGGAGAACTAGAAATTAGCCAACAGTGAAAATTATACACTAGAAGTAACGTAGTTCAGTAAGCCACCTTTATGCACCTACGATTCGTCGGAGTGGAATGACCCGGATACGAACCGGCTACCCAGTTCGCCCCCAGATCACTTGCATAGCGCCTTAATCACTATGGCCACGTCCTCCACTGGCATAAAGGTAACTCACTGAACCCGTTATTAAGGTCACAACCGTGACCAGGACTCCATTCGACCGAAATCTGCTCGGCCATAGTCAATGGAGAGGGAAGACAAATCATACACTCACAAGGCTCAATAAAGGAGAAATAAATAGAACTTTAAAGCATTAGCGTTTATAAAATGTTGCAGCGTGAAATGCGTTAAAATTAAAACAATAACGTTTAATTTGCAACACTTTATAAACAAATGCTTAAACACATGTAGTGACAAAAGTTTTTTTTTCAAATAATACAGTAGCATTTTTATTAAAACGCATGTTTTTGAAAATACTGTTTAACGAAAACGCTTGGTGTTTATCATGTGTTGTAAAATAAACACTACGGGTTTAAGACCATTCAACTGTCTAATTTTAAACACTTGTCGATATATGCGTTTAAGTAGGCCTATGTGTTTATAAGTTTTTCGAACCGAACGCTAGCGTTTTATTGCATGCACATTTCACGCCTACAACACTATGTAAATTCTAGTGTTCTGAAAGATTCTTCTTAGACCATGATATGTGTAAGACACTTTTATGTGTTATTCATTGGAGCGTATAGCTCCGCTATGAAGGCACGCCAATGTAATCTTAGATCGCGCATCACACGAAAACCACACGGACTATCCAAACCAAACTTTGCATGCAGTAGCACGGGAGTCCGGACACGGTTCATCAAAAGAAAAATCCGGATTCGGAAATGGGGTTGAGGAACCATCAGGTGGAAAAATGGACCAATGGCAAGAGCCAAAATCAAAACAACAACGAGACGCGAAGCCGTTTCTAATATTGTTCAAGGCATTCGATTGTTAAAAGATTGATTGTTGATGACAAACACGCGGTGTTAGGCGGTAATTCAAGATATTTTCACTTTTCGTCGACCGATTTGGACGTTTGAATACACCATTTTCACGGTTTTTTCACCACCTTTCCAATGCCCAAACCTAAAGCAGTTGTCTCTCGTTGTTTAAAAATTACAAGGCAAATCCGTTCCGATCCGATTGACAGCCAAACAGAAAAGAAAGCGGAGCCCGCTCCATTATGTCGACAGTGGAAATGATGACGGCCCTAGTATAAGAACGTCAAATGTTTTCCTGATGTCTCTCAAATGTATTTATTTATTTTTTTCAATACCATATTTTTTTTAACAGTGAAACTTGAAATTAATCTTTCATACCGCACAATCAAGCTGCAAACTCGTCATTTAATGAAGGGTAATTAACTAGTGATGGCAATCGTGTCGTTCTTTGGGATAGTCGAGTGATGGAATGTCAGCATAGATCAGACAGTTAATAAATATCTCATCTTAAAGGTACACCCGGCTTGCCTTATAACATTCCGCCTGCCTTATAATAGCCACGCGCTGATCGTCATCCGCGCATAGCAGTTGCGTTCCTCGCAGCGAAAAACGCAGTTACTGCCTCAATTGGAATTGAGCCTAATAGACGAACCAGCACGAACGCATTAATTAATTGTGTCGTCACAAACCGGAATGATTCTCGTATTTTAACATCACAATTTATAATTTTCTGGGCTAGTGTCTCGTAATTTTGCTTCGGCGGTCTATTGAGTAATTAATTTTAATGTTTACCGCATTAGTTTTTTGGATTTTTGATCTCATGGTAATTATTAGAAAATTACTACGTGCACACGCAGAGATGAAACGTCATGGTTATTGTAAGCGCGCAAAGGATCATATAGTTAACAACGCCACATTTTAAAACGGATTTTCAACAAGGGAAAAACTAACGGTAAGTAAATAGACCTTTGGGGGCCGATATACTTGATGTGGAGGATCGAGAAAAATGGCGCTGGGCGGAATGTCCTTTTAATTCTTCCAAGCCTACGCGAGTCCTGGCGGTAGTTGCGGCTACTAATGCCTCTGGTTATGTTTTCGCCTTCGAACTTATTTGATGTTTAAGGTAAGGTTTAACTGACCCGACATCAAAATAGCAAAGGAACACGAATAAACTATCCTGTATGGTTTCAAATATTGCAGTGTTGCTGTAGTGTTTAGTCCAAGGGAAACCTTACTGCAGTATCCAACCATTACACACGTAAATACAATTAAAGCCGGAGCCCAAATTTCAAAACTTTTCATGCCCAAGGGAAGAACAATAGAACGCTAGACACTTATCTACTTTCTTTACTTAATTTTTCAGTGTTCTACGGTTACGTCGTTGACTTACCATTCATCAGCCTACTAAGCATGTCATTTTTCATAATTTTCAAGCACTTTTCCATGCATGGGATTTTATTATCACTTTCCAGGACATTTCAGGGTTTTCAAGAACTCTCACAAACCCTGAATTGCCTTAGAACTGTGCGAAGCACACAGACACAATTAGTTTTTCAACATTTTCCAGTGATGTCATTTAGCCAAATAACGTGCACCAATCATTAGCTGATTTATCATGTGTAAAAATAAAAGTGGTAAAAACGTGTGACTACTGCAGTAAGATTCCACGTGGACTAAACAACAACATTACAGTATTTGGAACTTTACAGGAAAGTTTATTTGTGTTCCTTTGCTGTTTTAACTTCGGATCAGGGAACGCATCAAATGAGTTCGTTTTTGCGGTCTAATTATTGTGAGGTTTGACGTCAACCTCCCATGTTAAAGCCGACATTTTGACACTTAATATCTCCACCGTGTGTTAATATTTTTCGATTAAATTTGGTTATGCAAGCTTTGTTGCGCTTGGCCAATAAGGACACCAAAATTTGTCAAAATCCGCGGACGTAAATCCGAGATTTAGAACTGAGCTGAAACAATGAAATTCTTTTTTGGCTGCTTCTTCGTGTTGTTAGCACGATCCGTTTCTAGGCTACTAAGCTCTCTACAGATCCAATTATTTGTCCTACAAAACTGGTTCGTAGCACATTTTATAGGTGGTGCTGTGACGATGTTCCATTCTCATGAAGCCTTTTCTAATAATTGGTGAAGCGGTTTTGGTTTACTAATTTACGTCGGTTCTGCGTTGGGGTGTACGGGTGAATTTTTTTGCATAGTTATAAAAATTGTAAAGTCACGTGTTGGTACATGTTGATGAAGACCCTGAAAAACGTGTTCGATTTTTTTTTAATGTGGTTATTATCAAAATTAACGCACAGTGATGTTAGATTAGCCGGATATGATGGCCAACGTTTTAGGTATTAAATTTCCTAATAACTTTGCAGCCACATTAAAATTAAGTACAGCTCCCTGGAAGGCTTTCTAATTAATACTGTAATTTTTATTTAATAAATATCTTTAAATATTTACGTGATTAACGTTGCAGCCCACATGAAGAAATGAGCAAGCGGATTCTGCAGCAAAAGGGGCCGTTTCTGGCCCGCTCCGGAGGGATCTCGGCCTTGTTCCCTCAGACGACTTTCCAACTCTGCGTCTGAGGACGCTTTTTGGCAAGCCTTGTGGGACAGTCAAGTCGGTAATAAGTTACGTGCTATTAAAGGCACTGTTGAGGAATGGCACTCGGCGTGTCGCCGCAGTCGCCGTGAGGAGGTGGTGTTGGCCCGTTTGCGCGTTGGACACACTCGACTTACTCACTGTTTCCTTTTGCGGGGGGTTGACCCTCCTGAATGTTCTTGGTGTCGACGGCCACTTACGGTCCGGCACTTCCTTGTTGATTGTCACCATCTTGATGGTGTTCGTCATCATTTCCATCTTCCACATGACATAGCGCGTCAATTGGGTGATAAGTCTGTCCTCCTGTCCGGTGTTTTTCAATTTTTGCAGGAGGTACAGATGTATGATAAGATTTAGATTAGGGGTTTGAATAACATCTCTGTAATGTGTGGTGCAGTGACAACCCGGACCACTGCACTGTGACTGGGGTTGGCGCTAATGACCAAGTTGTCGACGCGCCATTAAGCCTCAATCCCCCCCCCACATGAAGAGTAAGTAATTTTTTTTTAAAACTGCATTAAAAAATGAATTTGAAATGAATTCAGAATTTATCTTCAAGCTTTAGCCTTCACTTCCACTATCCTCACAGCTTTATTATTATTATTTTTGCTGTTCGACAAATCGATAAATCTTCAGATTTAAAAGATTCTCATTAAGCTATTTTTTAAACCATATAATCGTTACCTTACCGAACAATTCGTCGTTGGGTTAAAGGACCACTTCTCATTTCCCTTTTTCCCCGAAGAATTATTTCGGAATCGAGTAACAATCATTAAACACATGCTTAACAGTGAGAGTTGGGCTGCTACGATGGAATGGATAGATAAAACGATTATCGCCTGATAATGAGATAAATAGGCGATAACCGATATTGAAAGGCTCGGTCCGCACCAGCGAACAAGACCGCAAAAATTATTTGCTCAGGCACGCCAAAAACGGCGTGAACAAATCTATATTTCTAGGGCACTTTTTTTTTTTTTTGTATTTGCAAAATCGACCCACTGACTGCGCTTTTTATTTTTATTTGAGAACTCAAAAGTCCATCTTTTAAGATTTTTTCAAGATGAATTTGTACACTTTGCTAAAACAAAGCATTTAAAAACAGACTACTACACAAAACAGGAAATGGTTTAAAACACAGAAATTGTCAACACAACATTATCATTTGTCTCATTCTTCGCTCGACAGCCAAAAATCTCAATATTAATTTTCGACCAGCAAGGTTTTGGACCACTATGTCAAAGTTGCGCTTGGTTTGTGAAGAAGATTAGTGTGGCAACAAACTCAATCGACGAATGCATGAGTAATGGTAAAATACGATATGAGGACAGACCCGGGGGGGGGGGGGGGGGGGCGGCCGCAAGGTCAAACCGGGCCAAGCAGGGTCAAGGTCAAACTGGGTCATGGTTATCCCCCACTTTTTAGTTTTCGTCAATCTGGAGGAGAGTAGCATAAGGACACATTTAAGTAGCAAAAGGACACATTTAGTTAGCAAAAGGCCCCCCCCCCCCATGGATTACTTTGACCCAATTTGACCCCTCGATCCGGTCAAATTGCTTCGTGTTACCAGTTTGCATCCGGGAACTGACGTCATTACCCCCACTTTTTTTTAGTTTTCGTCAATCTGGAGGACGGTGGGAAAGTGCTTTTTGCTACCTTTTTGAGTCCTTTTGCTGCCTCCCAGTGGCGTCCATGTAAACCAGAAGTGACGCCATCTTGGAAAATGGCGGCGCCCATGAAAACCGGAAGTACGGCCATTTTCCGGCGATTTTACCGGATCGAGGTCAAATTGGGTCAAATGGGGTGGGCCTTTTGCTACCTAAATGTGTACTTTTGCTACCTAAATGTGTCCTTATGCTACCTCCAAGTGCGCATTTGCGATATGGCAGACACACCGGAAGTCATATGACTGGAAGTGACGTCATCCAAGAGGTAGTGCAAATGCTTCTTGAGCTTCCACATTGTAAGAACTCTCCGTGTCTCAAAGCGTAAAAATGACGAATTAGCAACATTAAATGGGTCTCAGGAGTGCAAATGCTATGCGAGCTTTCACTTTTTGAGAATGAAAAATTGTCAACATTAAAGTGATAGGGGACTTTTGCAAATGCTTTATGAGCTTTCACATTGTGAAAGTGACGAATTATCAGCATTAAAGAGGTCTCGGGAGTGCGAAATGCCGAGAGTCTGTCCTTTCAGATTTTGTTAAGAATTGGCTCTGCTTAATTTAGATACATACAACAGCATTCACAACATTACCTAAAAAAATAACGAACTTCAATACACAACCGATGCTGGTGCTTCCTGGCAGAAAGTTTTATTCACCCCGGGGGCTTACGAAATCGAGGATTTGAATTAATTTCTCAAGTCAGCGATTGATGCAAATGGGCAAACAAGGAAGCCATTACAATTCTTCCAAAGCTAAACACTGTAGAACCGACTTGATAATTACCGATTCAAACAAAGGTTTATCCTTCTCTGGAGGCGAGAGTTTGGCTCCAGTTTTAGGATTTGACTTGGGCAACTACGTGAGAAGTCGAGAAAGTCAAAACACTGTCGACATTATGAGCGTCAATGCAATTTTCGTGCACGTTGATATCATCGGCAGCTCTACCTAAACAGCAACACGGCCTACTGTGTCCTTTTATCCCAAGTCACCTCCCGGTTTCAAAATCATCAGAGTCTCCTCATAATTTAATTTACCTCCCAGTTACTACCAACTTAATAAAAAATATAAGAGTTTGGAACACTTCGCAGACCAACGAGTCATTGGATTTAAATGGTGAGACAACACGATGCATCTTCATTCGACATCAAATATTAAAAAAAAAAAAGGATAAAATGCTCGTATTTGGAAAAAAAAACGTTTCGTCACTAGAAAGAAAGCTTTCAACAAATTTATAACAACACCCAGAAAATGAGCGTAGAAGAAAATTACTTAAAAATCAACGGACCTTTGATGTATGATGCATCGGTCGAGTCTTACTCCTACCACGAATACAATCCTATTGTTGGCATTAATTTAAAAAATGTAAATTCTGAAATCCACATACACGTAGGAAACCAAAATTTATTTCTGCACGTTGTCAATAGTGGCTTCCTGGTTGAAGGGATGTTGCTGAAGGATGATGACTCGCCTTATAAGGATGCTGACGTAGCAAGTCTTATTAATAATACTCCCATGTTCCCTTTTTCTAATACCAAATACCATCTTGGTGATAAACAAGTCGACGAGTTAAATTATGAGGGGTTCGGTAATCAATGAAGGGACTGCTGACTTGCGGCTCGGCTGAGCAATTGGCATTGCTTGGCCAGTGCTGGGCGTTGGATAGTGCAGCTTCTGTGGATGGTAAACTAACCAACAATGCCAGATTCAAACACATCATGGGATTTTACTAAAATTACGATAAGCACTAAAGAACAAAACACGTGCTCACCTGCATGCGACCTAGTGACACGAATGCCATCTTCAAAGAAGCAGCCGCGGCCAACGGCAAATTCATTCTGAATACCACTTCCTGGCACATTCCCCACGTCGTAGCATTGGACGAGCAAAAACTTAACTCTACAGTCTTATCGACCACAGAGCGACCATGGATTTAGGATCTAGACACTGGCTTTACGATAGCTGCGAGCTCTCTCAAAATACCAGGTTCGTCTGGCGCGTGCCGTCAAATTCTATGGTTGAAAACGTAGGTGGATAGTTCTAGTTTTTAAACCTAATGGGCAGGATTCTTTAGTTAGAAACCCCGCTATGTTCGACCACTGCTGTTTGCAAGATGCTCACGTGGCTCTAAATTCCGAGCGATATCCGTTTTTCGATACAAACGCTAATTTTGTCTCTGGAGAGTACGTAGGCTTGTACAGATTGGCGCAGCAATTTAGGCCTCTGTGGTATGACACCAACAACTTCAGTTTTGACTTGCTTCAGTTCAGAAAGCCTAGCCTCTCGTGGAGTTGGATTACTCCAAACAGTCCGAGAGGCTTCAATTGGGAATCGTGGACGTACAAGTCAAACTGAAGTTTGAATCAGCAGTGCCAGCTTACACTACCTGTCACACTCTGCTCATTGACGAGAAGAAAATGCATCTAAAGTTGCATAGAAGCAAAGTCGAAGTTGTTTATTAAATAATAACAACAATAATAAAAAAATAAAGCAAGATCGCGAAAAAAGAAAGGTTTTTTTTTTTGCCGTTGACATTGCTAGGACTGATTTTAGCTGGCATTGGAGGCTCGGCAGGAGAAACTGTGGGAGTGGTATTGCCATTAAAAAAGCACATATCGATGCAAAAATTTTGGCTGAACTCGTGCGACATCACAAGCAAGTGGAAGTTTCCAGCTCAAAGAAAAAAAACTAAGCATAAAACGAAGAAAAAAAATGTCCTCGTGGCAGAGGTCTTTACTTAAGAAATCGACTTTAATAAATCTTTAACAAACTTGATTTAAACGGCTTGGCTAGAGTAATGAAAACTCCGAAATTTAGAGGTAGTTTTAGTAAACACACACTCCCTTAAAACTTTGGCCTACTGGTGAAAACGGAAACGTAAACTTGGAAGATTTTTACGATGGATACGGAAGTCACAGGGTAGCCTACTCCACTGTTGGGGGTGAACCATGTTATTTCGATAGTTTTGACAACATCGGCTCCCCCCCCCCCCCCCCAGTCCATGGTTAACTACTTGGAACCGAGAATTAAATACAATTACGAACGCGTACAAAACTTTGACCAAATTTGGTCCGGTTACTTTTGTTTATATTTTCTAAGCGCTTTTTCTAAGGCTCGTTATTATGAAGTTGCTTTGGATAAGATAAAACGAGTCATCTATAGGAAAGTTACGTGCAAATCTAACTGGAAATAAACGTTTTCTGTGTGAAACTCTTTGAATTCCTGTACAGCGATGGGCAAATATTTTTCATTACGTAACGAATTTCGAAAACGGTAGCTATCGAATGCTCATCCTTTAGTTTAGTAATGTAAAGGGCTCTCGTTCCTACTTTACATTTAGCAACCAGAATAAAATTGATTTATGAATTTAATCCAGAACTTGTACATACGAAGCATGAAAGAGGACCGGAATTAATGAACCAATTGCTTCTTTTTCCAAAGGGCTTTTCATGCTGAAACTGATTACCATGCAACAGGTTTCATGCACAAATGTCTTCGTAGCCGCATCACTTGGTAAAGTAGGGTCTCTTACATTTCTAATCGGTTTGTTCGTGGCATTTCTTCATTCTGGTCATTTTGTGATGACGGGAAGATTATATGTTACAAGTACCACTTGGGAGAAGACTCAGTCGACGTATTTTATAAATGTTTGGAAGAAGAAGTTCGATATGCGAACCTGCTGAAAAATGCAAAACCCCTCCACTGTACCCCATCCGAAGAAACCAATTTAAGAATGCCTGCATTTGTCATAATTGCGAAAATGCCTTCGAAAAGTGTTTCCAGAAAGCATATATTGACAGGGAATCTAAAATACAGCTCACCGACAACAAGGTGAGGGGATCGTTGACACATCGACGAAAAATACAGACGAGCTGCTCATCCAAATTGTAACCTAAACCGCTCGAGAATGAACAACAATTCCCGTCATGTTCCATGGTCTGGAAGGGTACGAAATGCACCTTCTAGCAAAATAAACCTTCATTTTATAGATAGCATCAACTTCTTAAACGCTTCTCTGGATACTCTAGTAAAGAACTGCAGTAACGATATTAGGGGCCTCCCCATCCTCGAGGCAGCGTTAGGCTGTGGATTGAAATCCGCTTGGTTTACAGAGGAAACCACCCAAGAAAAGGCACTGACCCTGTTAATGCATAAGGGCGTTTATCCCTACGAATATATAAGCGACATGTCCGTTTTCGACGAGAAATATCTACCATCGAGGCACTCGTTCTACTCCTGGTTGAAAGACTGGCTGTTGGCGGGAGACGAGTACGTGCAGGCACTAAACCTCTGGTGAGGATGAATTCGAAGGTGTTCCTTACCTACCAAGAGATATACCAAATGTCCGATGTTTTCGTGATCGATGACGTCTTTCAAGATTTCCGAAATAGTGCCTCGAAAACAATAAGCTGGACCCCTGCTATTACATCTCCACTCAAGGAAATAGCTGGGCAGCTCTCTATAGGATGCAGGATCCCGAATTGAAGCTATTCACACACGTCGAGAAGCACAATCTTATATCTTCCGGTACCAGAGCTGGAGTGTCCTTCGTCGGAGAGAGGCATTCGAAAGCCAATAACAAATACCTTCCTCTTTACGTCCCTACCAAACCCTCCCTATACATAATGGACTGGGATATGAACAACTTCTACGGTTTGGCCATGTGCGCTCATATCCCCTACAACAAGTTCCGCTACATAACTGGTTAGGTGATTAGAACTTTGGACGTAGATACTGTACCGGACGATGCCGACGTGGAATATATACTGGAAGTCGATTTCAAGTACCCCAAAGAGTTGCACGATGTGTACAACGATTATCCACTAGCTACGGAAAAGATCAACATTGGAAAGAAGCTGATTTTCCCCTGTTCTCTGAATCTGGTGGAATATTTAAATCACAAGATCAAGTCCTCCTCCAACACCAGACTCGTCCTGAACCTTCTGCACAAGAAGAGGCACACCCTACACTATATGAACTTGAAATTTTACCAGCGGCATGGACTAGTTCTTGGCTGTATCCGAATAGTCCTCGCCTTTAACCAAACATACCAGTGCATAACCAGTGCATACCGTGGATGAAATCTTACATCAAGTACAACACCGCAAAAAGGCAAGAAGCAACCGCTCCTTTCGCTACATACTACTCCAAATTGCTGAATAATTCCGTTTTTGGAAAAACCATGGAGAATAAGCAAAGTCGCCTCAACGTAAAGCTGTGTACAGACGACACAACGGCGCTAAATACACCTCCCAACCGCATACCGAATCCTTCAAGATTCTAAATGAAAACCTGGTGCAACATCACAGCCACATTCGTAGCGCGCTGTGCGATCTTCCGACCAACACAGGATTCACCATCCTGGAACTCTCCAAATGTTTCATGTTCGAATTCCATTACGAGTACATTTGGCCAAAGCTACGAAGACGGTACCAAAATCCTTTTAATGGATACCCACAGCCTCTGCTACCACTGAAAAAGAGGATGTCAAGAAGGCCAAGTGCATCCAAAGCTCGCTCATGAAAAAACATTTGAGCTGCAGGGACTACGAAGCAGCTCTGAACTCTGCGGCACCTCCACAGAAGGGAAGCTGGACCAAGATTTCCAGTGCCGGGCACTAACTGAGTACCGTTCAACAATCCAAATCCCTGCTCCCGCCTTACAACGACAAGAGGTATATCTTGGACAATGGCAAATATACGCTAGCCATGGGTCACTATAATACCGGTGCTTGGGACGAATATGCGGACGATTTCGACTTGGATGCGGACGTGATGAGCGATAAGGAGAGAGAAGCAAAATTGTCCCTCCAGTTGGAAGAGCGAGAAAATAAAAAACTGACAGAAGCAAAAACAGCAGAAGAGAACGAGATGGCCAAACGCAGGTTCGTCGTATTGGCGAACCGCCAGAAAAAGCTAGAGAATTTTGTGGAGTGGAAGAAGGTGATTAGAAAAAAATTTGCCGTCGGTAAATAAATAGCTCGCACACTAGAAACAGAGGCACAGACAGAAGCTAGGTTAAAGGAAGATGCTGCTAGTATGAGTAAATGCTGCACACAAGAAACAGAAGTGCAGACGGACGATAGGCTAAAGAAAAATGCCGCTGCTAAAAGGAAAGCTCAAGCTCAAGAAACGAAAGAGCAAAGAGCGGCTAGACTAGAGAAAAAAAGCCGCTAGCAAAATAAAAGCTCAAGCTCAAGAAACGAAGGAGCAAAGAGCGGCTAGACTAGAGAAAAAAGCTGCTAGCAAAAGAAAAATTCTAGAAAACGAAACGGAGGATGAAAGAAAACTTAGATTGGGAAAAAAAGCAACATTATTATAAATTCGTTTATCGCACTTTTGAAAAGCACTATTTAGGTTGCAAAAGGAGACATTTTAGTTGTAAAAGGACATCCACCATGGATGACCTTGATCCGATGCCACCATCGGATGCCACCACTATGGCCACACTTCCAGTTTTCATGGACACCGCCATTTTCCAACTTGGCGTCACTTCCAGTTTACATGGACGCTGCTGGGAGGTAGCAAAATGACTTAAAAAGATAGCAAAAAGCACTTTCCCACCCTCCTCCCGATTGATGGAACTGAAAGTGAGAGCGTCACTTCCGTCCCACCACCCTCCTCCAGATTAACGAAAACTAAAAAGTGGTGCGTCACTTCCGTTCTGCCACCCTCCTCCAGATTGACGAAAACTTTAAAATGGGGGTTGTCTGTCCACATATCGTATTTTGCCACTGCTTGCATGGTAATGACGGTACTGGCTTTCACCGTACATTACACTTTTTTACTTCCTTGCAAACACTATACAGACAAGTATAGGGCAAAATCTCACTAACAACAAGTATGGGTTGAATTTAACTTTAAAATTATTTGTGAAATATTTCCTGCTACAGGCAAAAGTTTGAACAAATCTTCCAAAAATCTGTTCAATTTTAGAGTTTGATGGTTGCATCCATAAAACCATGGCATGGCGCTCGTGTTGGCAACATTTTTTTAGTGCTCCTCCTTCAAGAGTCACTGCCCAAGATCTAAAACGAATGTGAAGTAGATAAAAAAGTCAGGACTATTGCAGGTGTTACGGAATCAAACAGGGTAAGGAGCAGCGCTGTTTTTAACGTCTTTTACACCATATTTTTTAACCGAAATGACAAGATCAAAGCGTTCAGGAGGAGCGGCGTCTGCAAGCCAACAAGTGGTGCAACCAGGCGTGATTAATCCAAAATCCCGTGATAGTTGTGTGGCGCATTGCGTGAAATCCATATTGGAATCACGAGAATATGTCACGCAAATCATGTCTGCATTAACGGATAAAGCGATGGTGAAAGTGTTGGAAGAACTACGTGCATCACTTCAGTTTAATGTTGACAAGGTGCACGAACTAGAAGCTAGCCTGGACCCACACAAGCAGGAAGTCGACTAATTTCGCCAGGAACAGGCCGGCATGGTGCATCACTTCAGTTTAATGTTGACAAGGTGCACGAACTGGAAGCTAGCCTTGGACTGGGGCGTCGGACGAACGTCTAACTGGAAAATCGTCCTAATGGGATAATTGTCTAAAATCTGCCTAAATAAAAAATCTGGAAAAGCATCTAAACAGAATATCGTATAATGGATAATTGTATAATGGATAAACGTCTAACTGGATTAACGTCTAACTGCAGTTTCTGATGTTATATGTATAGCCGCAGCGAGCTTGGCACCACGAGCGAGGCAGGGATATTAGACGATTTTCCATTATACAAATTTCCTGTTAGATGATATTTCGTTATACTGTTTTCCGTTATACGTTCTTCCAATTCTGCGATTTTTCAGTTAGACGATTATCCCTCGCCCCGCCTGGACTCACACAAGCCGAAACTCGACCAACTTCGGCAGGAACAGGTGTGCAAGACTGACGAACATTAACAGTATTCCAGGAGAAATAACCTCCGTATCTTTGGTGTGCCAGAGGCGAAGGGGGAAAACGTAGATGATGTCGCTGTTGAGCTGTTCTGCAACAGGCTTAATGTAGAAGTAACACTTCACCATAGTAACAGGGTTGGACGTGCGACCGGAAATCGCCCACGCCCAATAATTGTCAAGTTCGTTTCCTACAGGAAGTGGGCGGAAGTAGGCTATTTCGTTGGTGGCCGGCCCCCAAACAGAAAAAATGTATGATTTTTTTTGTATGGTGGGAAGAAGGTAATTAGTTTAGACTTATTTATGCTAATTTTTTTGGGTTTAAATAACAGTATGCAGGTTCTGTTACCGGCACCCTAGTTTTACTTGGTGGGACAAAAAAAAAAGCACAAGTACAACAACCACAAAAACGCTGTTCTACACATATTTTGTGACGAGGCCCTGTGGTAGTCAGAATGATGACAATGTTTAGGAATTTTTATTGTTGTTAGAAATAAATGTAACTTATGGCTATGGTCTTTGATGGGAATGCTATGCATGCAAACCGACTGAGGGCTGGTGGCTGAGCTGTAGCAGGAGATTGTTAAAAGTGTAAAACATTAACACCTCCAATCTCATTGCACGAATGTGAAAAATAACTAGCACACTATGACGAGTACGTAATTCAGCACATTTGTTTGTTTTGAGTTTCGTTTTGCCATTTCAAGGAGTTTCATCTTTCTTTTTTCTTACCTTTTTTGTTTTAAGGTTCCTCAGATCGTGAAAAACTCGTTAAAAAGCTAAAACTGAAATTTTTAATTAAAATGCAAAACTACCTAGTGGCGTGGCGCGCCGAAAAATTAACGGCGGCGGGCAGCGGCGGCGGGCAGCGGCGGCGGCATGCACAATTATTTTTTCAACAGCAACGGCGTGCGGAATATTGGGAAAATCATCGGCGGCGTGGCGTGGCGCGGCGATGCACGGGTCTAACCCGGGACGTTGCGTATAGGCAAGGCCGGTTGAGATAAGAGTTGATTCAGGAAGCAGCTACTATCTCAGGTGGCCTTGCGCATAGGACCGCAATCGTTTCTTCTAGCATAATACAGCATAATTGTAGCATAATACACTCAAATACAATTTTTACGTTCGGAGCAGTCCAACTTACGTTTCATAATAAGTATTCGCTAGTTTGTTAGTCCAGGTAGTCCAGAGTTGCGTCGATTCGTAGTCCAGAGACGCGTAGATTCGTCGGATCGACAATGACAGCCATGTTGATTTCAGAAATCACAAATACATGACGTAAGAGTCGGCGTATGCGCAGCCCAATTTATTTAGGAAAAGCGGTCTTCGGTGATGAGGAGGATTCATACCATGCCGACCTCGCTTGCTAGCGTATAGGAGCTTGATTAGGTAAATCAAGCTACAAAAACAATCTTATTAAAATTGACCTTTAACCGTTTGTTGGTTTAAATAGTGTAAACTGTTGTATCAACTGTTGTAACAACAGTTTTGTTGTGCCTTTAAACAAACATACAACAAACATTTTCCTCTTCGAACCTTTAAGAAATCAATTAAACGTAGACACAGTCCATGGATTACACATGGGATTATTAATTCTTGTGCTACTAAATCAAAACTGAACCAAAATTTTTTTTAAAACCGTAATGAAGTAAATGAGGAAAAACATAAATTTTTTAATAAATTCACAGTAGTCAAATTAGTAAAAAAAACAACGTATTGAAGAGGAATTGAAAAATTCATTCAGCAATATGAAGAAAACATGGAATATCATGAACAATCACGTGGATAAAACGAAGCATGAGAAACTAATCCAGTCACTACGTCGTAATGGAAAACTGATCACGGATTCCCTGTCTATGGCTACAGCTTTCAACAAGTACTTCAGCTCAATTAGTGCACAATTAGATGAAGCTATTCCTCAGGTAAATCAATATGTTTTCACCGCCACTTAAAAGCTCAATTTTCCTTAGACCATGTACTAATTCGGAAGTAATTTCTGAAATCTCCAAGATGTTTATCTGCATAATAATTCTTGTGGCCGGCAAAAAGGAAGGCTAAATTAAAAGGGAAGGCTAAATTAAAAGGGAAAGCTAAAAGGAAAACCGGAAGGACAACAATCACTTTAATCGCTTCTCATTGTTTTCGTGCACGTATGTCTTTGATACGGTGCCTAACAATTCCTGGTGCACGTGCTAAGGATTGAAAACTTTCGTCCAAACCGTTGATTGTTGATGGGTAAAATGAAAGAATCCATGTTTCAGCTAAATGCGTATAGTTTTAAATCAAATTAAGCTACGTCGAAATTGCCAGCTGGAAACGATGCAATGGCTTATTTAATTCGCAGATGAAGGCTTTCAGAGTTGAGTTGAATTGTTTCAAAGTGGACAACAACAATCACTGCTGAGCACGAGACTGATCATTGCTATCTTGCAAATTAGTCGTTTAAAATCAAAGCTCTGTGAGTGAAAACAAAACAATACAGGGTGGTATTGAAATTCTGTAAGACGACCAGGCGTTTTTGGAATGTGGGTAATAGGGTCTAGTTGGAGCCTGGTTTTCTATGGTCAGTAAGGATATTTGGTGTCGCTGTAGTAAGTAGCTTAAGTAGAGTAGAGCGCATGGAATGTACAGATCCTTTGGCTCTCATCACAATAAATAAATAAAAAACAATAATGATCCATTGTTAGGCCGCCATAGGCCGGCGATTTACTTCTTTCCTCTCCCAGAAAAGGAAAATGCCAAAGCAGCCGTGCTAAAGGTTTTAACGTTTGTTCTACGCAAGCTTATTTATTGACTTCCAACAGAAAAATTGTTTCATGCAAAGATGATGGTTCAGCGCTCACATTCTTTAAACGGTGCATCCGGTGATTTCCGCCACTGGATGCGCAGATTCAGTGACTGAGGCCAACAAAAATCACCATTCGTCAGCCAGTGCGCGCAAAAATTGGATTGAAAAAATTTTAATCCGTGAAAGCGTTTCTTAGCCAGTGTGTGCGAAAATGGGAGTGGGAGTGGGGAGTTGGGAGTGGGAGTGGGAGTGGGGAGTGGGGAGTGGGGACTGGGGAGTTGGGAGTGAGAGTGGGAAGTGGGGAGTGGGAGTGAGGGGGTTGGGAGTGAGAGTGGGGAGTGGGGAGTGGGAGTGAGGGGGTTGGGAGTGGGGAGTGGGGAGTGAGCGTGAGGGGGTTGGGAGTGGGGAGTGGGAGTGGGGCCGGGAGAGGGGGGAGTGGGTCTGTAAACTTAATTCATGACCGGCACCGTGCGTAGTACGGGCTTCCTCTAGTTATTTTCGAATACTGCTGGACACGCTTGATTGTCTTCTAAGATAATTAAACTCGTTGCGCCTATAATTGCTCCTGCCTTAACCTTGATTTTAACCATTTTCTGTTGCACGGTCAAGTGCCCGATCAACTAAAACTTGCAAAAGTTGTGCCTGTTTATAAATCTGGTGATGCTCAGTATATCGGCAACTACAGGCCAATCTCTATACTGTCATGTTTCTCAAAAGTTCTTGAAAAAAATGGTCTTTAATCGCCTCTCTAATTTCTTCGATAAAAGTGAAATTCTAAACAATAACCAATTTGGCTTTCGTTCTGGAAAAAGTACTGAGGATGCAACCCTCAAATTCACTGCAGATGTTATTCAAGCTTTTGAAGAAAACATGTATACAATTGCAGTCTTTATAGACCTCGAAAAAGCTCTTGATACTGTAAATCATCAACGTCTATTGAACAAATTAAGCCATTACGGTATCAGGGGTATTGCCAACCGATAGATAAATAGTGATTTAAAAGACAGACACCAATATGTGCAGTCGGCTGACTCTTCATCTTCGCTTAGGCCGGTTGCCTATGGTGTCCCACAAGGCTCCATTTTGGGACTATTACTTTTCTTAATTTATTTCCTAGAGCTTCTAAGCTACGTAAGTCGATTTTATTTGCTGATGATATCATTTTTTATCTCTCTAGCCGAAATTGTAAATACTGTTAACAGAAATAAGAAAAGTATCCCATTGGCTTAGTTTAAATAGACTATCGCTTAATACTCAAAAGACATGTTTCTTAAATTTTAGAGCCAGGCCAAAGCCTATCAATTTAAAAGCCAGCGTCAGTATTTATAGCCAGACCACTAAACAAGTTGATACTACTAAATTTCTAGGCCTAAACATTTATTCTCATTGAAGTTGGAATGACCGCATTCAATTGATTGCAACCAAAATAGCAAAAGGAGTTGGCATTTTATACAAACTTAAAGATAACCTTACATCATCTTGTCTTCGTCAACTTTATGACTCTCTTATTCATCCACATCTCAATTATTGCATTTTAACTTGGATGATCACTTGGAAAACAAACAGAATCCGTGTCTTAAAGTAACAAAAAGAAAGCTGTAAGGTCAATACTGCACCTACCTTTTAAGGAACATAGTTTGCCTTTGTTCAAGATGACAAAAATGTTCCCTGTTAAGGAGCTTATTTATTACAGAGGTGGTATTCACATTTTTTTAAAAACAGGTCGGCAAATAAGTTTTTCAGATACAGTTTTGCTATCCATGGTCACGACACTCGTAATGCTTCAAACTGTCACACAAGTTTTAACCGGACTGACATTAAGTAACTTGTCATTAGCGGGTCAAACTTCAAGGATTTGGAATTAAATAACGCACAGTATAGGCCTATTTTCATCGCTGTAACTTGATCTTATCACCCGCAAATACGTAAAAGGACCTGGAAAAAAAAACGTCAAAGTTTTTTTTTAAACCCTCTTCATGTTTGTTGTTATAGTTTGTTCATGAAAACATCCTCGAGCAAAGAGAGATGATCTGGATGGATGCACGGACGACGTATTTTGCAATACACCACATTACATCTTAAAATTGGTTTTATACTAACTGACTAGATGCAGGGAAAAATCAAAACAATAGATTTGGTTTTAAAACGGTGTGAAACATTCGTGTTTCTGAAGCATGGAGGTGCGTGGATTGAACGAGCAAAGCGAGTGATTTCCACGTAAAGTAAACTTTTTCAATGTGTGTCTCGCTTTGCCGTATCAATCTTTCATCTCTCACCTTCGTAGGAGATTACATCTGACGTTCTGCAGATATTTCTCCAAGTGAGGGATCATCCGAAATTGAAATGATAAGACGCCCATGGAAAAATCTGTACTGTGCAGGACGTGAAGAACAATATTCTTAAAAGAATACTAAACCCTCACTTTTCCAATTTTTTTAATTATAGCTAAGACCCTAAAAACCCCTTCAAAACTTATAAAATGTCGCTTGCCTTCTTACTTACGTCATAATAAATTAAAATAAGTGCGTTTTTAAAGACACCCAACCAAACGTAGCACCACGAGAGGTCGCGGCTATGGAGGATTCGTGAAGCAGCGTGACGTCAAAACCATAACGGAAGTGGGGAGCGCATCCTTCCCATCGTGCAGCACGCGCGACTACTCTCTGCTTGTAAACAAACATGGCTACCAACAACGCTGTCGCTGTCAATTCGTTGCAACCTTATCAGTTTGAACCTGTTGCAAGTGGTAAACGGAAGGCAAGATCGCTAAAAACAAAAAAAACACCAAAAAAGCCAGAAGATCCGTGGGATCCCGCCAGCGATGACCTGTTGTGGTGTACATGCCAGAAATGCACGCGCTACGAGAGTCCCAGGCGATGCCGTTTTGTTTCTGGCGCACGCGCAGGCCACGCAGACAGCTGGAAGGCGCCGTAAAAGTAATGACGTCACGACGCGTGGTGGTTCAAACGGGATTTTCTCCAGAGCGTGTGCATCGTCTGCTTAAATCAGGTAGTTTGAAAATTCGTACAGCTTAAACGTCGGATACCTGTTAACATTAATTCCAGTATCTAAACTATCGATAAAAAAAATTCATTGTTGGAGGGTTTAATATTCCTTTATTTTTTTTTTTTTTTTATTTTATTTACAGAGCGTAACGGCCTAAAACACCATGAGCTCTCTCTAAAACTACTTAAAACTACTTAAGACTAAAGACCTAAAGTTACAATCCGTCTATGCACTTCACACTGCAACCGGCCAGCCGGGGAACAAGAGAGCACGAGATACCCTGGGTCCCTAGGTAAAACGCTGCGTCGCCCTACAAAAACCTAATGTCCTGTGCAGGAGACCTATACCAAACGAGGAGTGTGGCGAAACACCAAGGGCCTTATGCATAGGGTCAACCCCAGCGGCAACCACAAAACGGCGCTGAGCCGTCCACCGGGGGCACTCAAAAAGAAAATGACGCACCGTCTCGTCATTCCTTTAAAATAAGTAAAACAATAAAACCCATATAAAGTGTATACTAACACAAATTACAAGTGATGTGTGCTTCTTGGTGGTTAAATTGATTCAGTCACGATTGTGAGGAAATGTTTGCGCTGATTGAGTGAGCGAAACGGATTACTTCTGGAGGAGAAGACGTACAAATGTGCAAACAAACAAATCGTATGTTTGGAATGATGTAGGTGAAATGTCGATATGTTGACGAATGTGACAAACGAACTGTGAGCAACATTTACTATCAGTTTGCATCGAAATAATCAGTGCAATAATCAGTACATAGAAATTACTTGAATCATGGATCATCTTGACGCTATTAGTGACCACTGAGATATACTGGAGAAGGATGCACGCAAAAAATAACCTAACTGGACGACGTATTTGGCAACGGAACACATATAGATATTAAAATTGGTTTTGTATCAACTGACTTGATGCATGAAAACCTGGTGTTTAAAAGGGTGCCAAACATTCGTGTTTCTGAAGCACGGTGGTGCGTGGATTGAGCGAGCAGAGCGAAAGATTACCACGTAAAGTAAACTTTTTTTAATATGTGTCTCGCTCTCTCTCTCTCTAAATCGTTCATCTCTCACCTTCATAGGGGATTACTTCTGGAGGAGAAGACGTACAAATGTGCAAACAAACAAATCGTATGTTTTGAATGATATAGATGAAATGCAGGCGCGCCTAGGAATGTGATGGACGAACTGTTCAGAAATTAGGCCCTATTGCAGTTCGAGGTTAGGCCTATTCATTCTTGCAACATGGGCTGGAGAGTACAGTATCCATGACAACGAGGAATCCTGAAATTATTATACAACATCATCGTAGTGTTCCGTGTTCCGTGTTCCGTTTATAAAAATGTCGTCTGCTTTACACTTTTGTTTCATATAAACAGCTTCCTGATGGTGCTTCAATTTGTGGTTCAACATTTGGGATTCCCGTTGATAGTGTAAACAGCAGGTTTGAGCGCCATGTTGGGTGAGTCGTTAACGAATGTGAGTCGTTAACGAATCCTTTTTTTTTTCAATTTACCCGCCTTCCTGTAGTTGTTAAAATGTGATAATGAAATGTTATTGTTTCATTCAGTTAAGTCGAAAATGATTGTTAGCATTGGTAAGCAACGATGATTTATTTTGATTGACGGTTTTAAAAAGTTCACTTGATTACCAGCAGCACAGTGTACGCTTCGTCGCAATTCCTTAACTGTTCAGGATTCCAAATTTACAATGGCGAGTGTTAGATTGATAAATTCGTAGAATTGTAATTTCATGGATTATAATTGATCAATTTATGGCAAATTCCAGATCAGCAATACTTTTGGACCTATCTAGAAATGTGGAAAATTTCATAGGAATCTACCCTTTGGTTTGGGTTCCACCCTGAATACACAAGTGCAACCAACAAACTACCCAACCAACCAACGTTTTGCAATTCGGTATCCGTTACAGGCAACGCTATGCTCGCTCCACTCCGCCAATAATTTAAGCATGAGAACCATCAAACCGGTGGCGGTGTGGCAAGTCGGAGTGGTCGTGTCAGAAATCTGTCGAGTTGTTCACCACAAAGTCGATCTCGGAAACCGGCGACCGAAGATGCACCCACCGTACTAAGGACGTTCCAAATTAGCGCAACACAAACCGAAAAAAAGTGCCGGCGAGTTTCCAAGCATGGCCCCTAGTATTGTTCGCATTACGTGAGAGGTCAAAAAAATGGAGGTCAACCGATATATGGCCATAGAGAATTTTATCAAAACCAGGTTGAATTTAATACGACAAACCTCAACAAGCACGAGACTCAGCCTAGCAAGTCGATTCTCATAGCTGACATCACGGAGACCATACAGGCCTTTCGTGAACTGTCGTTCGACCCCCTCAAGCACGTCGATGTCCTGAACCAATTACAGCGACCTGACCGGAGAGGCGTACTCAAGAATGGACTGAACGTAAACCTTGAAAGCCCAAATGAGTGACGAAACATTCGCCAAGGAAAATCATCTATTAATCACAGCACAACGAAGAAGGCCAGAGGCGCAAACACCACAGCAATGGAGGCTGGATTTCATGTTGGCAGTAAGACGAACTCCAAGAGCTCGCACCTTATGTATGAAGGGGAGAACCATTCTGGTTTCCAACGTGGAAAGTAAGGCACTTCTCGGTCGAAAGGGGCAGCTGGCAGATTGAAGGCCAATCCACCATTTCAGAGATAAGGGAAAGCAATCACGGAGTATATACTCAGTAAAATTTTCAGAACAAATTTTAAAATCATCTGCGAACTTAAACACCAAGGTGTCATCATCAGGAAATTTCAGATCATTTACGTATATTAAAAAAGAGGAGCGGACTCAGTACAGACCCCTGTGGAACCCAGCTTAATACAGGTGTCCAATCAAAGTGGACGTCTTCCACAATAATTACCTTCTGGGTTCGCCCCATCAGAAAGGCTGTTAACCAAGCTTTAAGCATTCCAGTGTGACACCACAGCCATCAAGCTTCAAAGGTTTGGGGTTCACGACCGATTCAAAGGCCTGTTTGAAGTTGAAATAAATATTAGACGACGGAATTCTAATATCGAGTGCACTGGTCCATCGGCCGACAGCAATGGGTAGACGAGCGTGAAGGAAGGAAACCAAACTGATTCAAGTGAAATAACAAAGTGCTCGCCGAAAAAAAAACCGGAGAAGGCAATTCGGATGATAGCCTCCATAACTTTACAGGCCATTGGAGTCAGATCAATTAAGTGGAGCAGAGGGAGAGCCCTTCTTGAAGATAGGAACAAAATGTGCAATTTTCCATGGTGCAGGGAGCAACCCCATGTCAAAAGAACAAGTAAACAATTTAGAAAATGGGTAGCAAATAACACTAGCAAGTTCCCGAAGCAGGAAGGTAGAGAGATTGTCTGGTCCACAAGATTTAATTGGTTCAAGTTCATTAAATTGCGAAATACCACATAGGTTGAGAAATCGATCTGCGAAAGGGATGCGTGAGAGTCAGATAGTGGGGACACCGGGGCCAGGAGGCTTCTATCATCCACGATTGAGTTAGAAGCATAAAGTTCGCAAAACTTCGCTGATTTATCTTACTTTGCAGTTATATAGTAGTTACCATCACGAAGAGGTGGCAGCGACCTGACTGACGAGTTCAATTTCCGATACAATTTAAATAGAGAGACAGGAGTTCCCTCTCGAATTGCAGAAACCTCCCTTGCCCTGTACCAAGCTTCCACCGAATCAGAGTATTGCCTGCGTACAGTGTTGCGGGCCAAAAGAGAATTTTGATCCAGATCCAACTTATATTTCCGCCATCGCCCGAGTTTCAGACGGCGAAGTCGCAAAAGTGCATTTTCAACCATTTTTCCAGACATGAAATTTCATTACTACTTTCCAGGACATTTTCAGGTTTTCAAGGACTCGCACGAACCCTGAATTGCCTGTATACAGCTACGCTAAGCACTCTTAACTCAATTAGTTTTAAAACATTTTCCAGCGATTTGTTTTAGCCAAGGAGAATGCACGTGGACTAAACAGTACAGTACAGCAACACTACAGCATCTGAAACCTTGCAGGAAAGTTTATTTGTGTTTTTACTACGGATCAGTTAAACCTTACCTAAGGCATCAAATGAATTCCTTTTTGTTGTCTAATTACTGTAAGGTTTGACGTCAACCTCCCATGCGAAAGCCCAAATTTTAACGCTTAATACCTCTGCCGTCTGTGAATATTTTTCGATTAAATTTGGTATACTATAAGCTTTGTTGAACTTGGTTAACAAGCATACCCAAATTCATTAAAATCCGCAAAAGCAAATCAGTGATCTCGACCTGGGCAGAAACCATGAAATTAGATTTTGGCTTTTTCTTCTTTTTGTTAGCACGACCCGTTTCTGTATCGCTCTCTACAGATCAAACTATTTTTCCTATGAAGCTGGTTCTTGGCTCATTTTATAGGTGTTGCTGTGTAGATATGTAACCCTTCCATTAGCCCTTTTCTAGTTGGTCAAGTGGTTTTTGGTTTTCTAATTTACGTTAGTTTTGCGTTGAGGTGACTGGGTGAATTTTTGTCATTTTATAAAAAAAATCGTTCAGTATTAAATTTTATTACAGCTTTGCAGCCCCGTTAAAATTAGGTGTAGCTCCTTGGAAGGCTTGCTAATTAATCTGCTGTAATTTTTATTTAACAAATATCCTTAAATATTATTGTAATTAAAGTTGCATCCCACATGAACATTTAGCATTTCTTTTGGAAAATCGCGTTAAATAAATAAGTGTTTCACTGCAACCCCGAAGCAGCTAGATTAATTTTTTTCAACCAAATAACAGCCCAGAATGCGCCATCATTTTGACTGTCCCCGAGTAAGCCTAACATCTGTGGCAATCCATTTAAGGCCCTAAGCCAAGGCTTACTGAATTTATCTTCGTTCTTTAGTCTACACCACCTCCACTGTCCTCACAGCTTTATTATTATTTCGCTGTGCGACAATTCTCATTACGCTATTGTTTAACCACAATCATTACCTTACCGAGAGATTCGTGGTTGGGTTGAAGGGCCAAGAGCTCATAAATATCCTTAAAAACGTACGTAGTGCGCGCGTGTGTGCGTATACTTCTACTCCTCTTTAACCAAGGCACCTATAGATGTAAGAGTAGCTCTAAATGAAAGATAATTAAAATGCGTTTTCGTTAGGCCTATTTTTGTCACTGTAACTTGATTTTATGACCCTCAAATACGCAAAAAAACTGCAAAAATTCCTAAACAAATTTTTCTGATAAAGTTTGGTGTTGTTTTTGCAGTTTTTTTTCACGTATTTCAGGGCCATAAAACCAAGGCGTAGTGACAAATACAGGCCTAACGGAAGCGCAATTTAGTTATCTGTCATTTGGTCTTAATCCCATATTTGTAGTTGCTTGGTTCGAGAAGAGTAGTGGTACAAACACACACACACACGCTCATCATACGTTTTTTAAATTATGTAGAATTCGTTTCAAGTGATGATGCACGGATAAACGCAGAATTAAAGGATTTAAAGGGTTGTCAAACATTCCGCTTTTGAAACACGGAAGTCCGCGGACTGAGCGTGCAAAGCAAGAAATTTACACGTAAACTAAACCTTTTCAACGAGTTTCTCGCTTCTCTCGTAAGCTTTCATTTATTCTCACCTTCGTAGGGTCCTATTTCTGGAGGAGTAGAGTAACAAACGTGCAAACAAACAAATTAATAGTATGTTTTGAATGATGTAGATGAAATGCAGGAGTGCTGAGTAATGTGATGGTCGAATTGTGAGCAATAACTGCAATTAGTTTGCGTCGAAAAAATTATGCATCGATTTTGTGATGCTCTTGGAATCAAAGAAATTGCGTGAAGCATAAATCGACGCCAGTGGAGTGAGCAAAGCGAATTAACGATATCGCTATTCACCCTTTATCGCCGAAGGATTGTTTCGGAATCGAATAACAATCATTAGAAAAACATGCTTAAGAGTGACAGTTTGTCGGATATGTTGGAATGAATAGATACAACGGTTATCGCCTGATCATGCGATAAGCAGGCGATATCTATTTTTGAAAGGCATGGCATTCACCAGAGGACAAGGCTGCAAAAATTGCAAATTTTGCTGCCATTTTAATTCCGGATTTCAAACTTTGAAATTGTGTCACCCCAGCGAAGTTGCTTTGCTGACGTCATTTGTGAAATCTACCAAGCACAAGGTCCACATGACGTCATATTGTAACGACCCGTTGTCACTTCGAAATTGATGTTCATTGTTAGTTCATTGTGAGATGATGCTGTGTGATGCAGACGACCAGGAACGGTTAACGCTCGTTAAACCCTTTGAAACCCTTTTTTGCTATGTGATCAATTATTGTAACAATATATAGCGTATGAATTGCCTGAACTTAATGTCTGACATCAATTGTAATGGATCGAGCTTGCTTAGTCCTCTGATTAGATTAGATTAGATTCTTTATTGAGCCAAGAACAAAACTACGGCCTTCAAGCCATGCGCTCAGTTTAGTCCTCTGCCCGGTGCTCCCAACAATTAGGTGTTAATCGAAAATTCAGCCGCCACGAACCCTCCAAAAACCCACATCCAAAGGTAATTTCGGCTACCAGAATTAGAAATATTTCCCTTTTTGGCCCAATTCCCCCAACTTAAATTCAACCCAAACCAACCCTGTTGTTAGTGTTTCACTGCAACCCCGAAACAGCTAGACTAACTTTTTCAACCAAATAACAGTCCAAAATGCGCCATTATTTCGACTGACCCCGAGTACCATCTGTGGCAATCCATTTAAGGCACTTAGCCAAGGACTGAGTTGCCCCCATAAGGGCTCGTTTACGCAATGACAGTTTTCTCGCTCACTAGCTTTGGCTTGATCAACACTAAATCTGATGGATGCTTCTCGCCTTTACCGGAGTATGCGGCTTTCGAATTGTCTATGCGTATTAGTAACCATGGCAACGACGCATACGCAAATCTTGTCCTTGTGCCTCGTGGCACGGCGTACGACGCATGCAACATTTGAGCGTCGATTTATGACAAATAATAAAACAATTTTTACTGCAGTAAAAGACGACGGAATGTTTTTTGTATGCCGGCATTCGATGCTTTGTCTTCGATTCGATAGCCACGAAATGGACGCCATGTTAGATTTTGAATTCTCGCTGCGAGAAGCTATTTATTCTACCGACGTTTGATCATTGCTAGAAGCTGTACTTTGAGGGAGAATAGCAAATTTTGGAAATAGCGTGAAGTGACAACAATCCTGTAGCAATGTTTAAAATTACTGTAGCACTTTGTTCTTTATCCGTGTTGTTATATATAATACATACAGTTTGTTATCTATTACTGCATTCATTTAGTAGCAACGGGAAACTAATCATAACTAAATAACGGTTGACTAGCAAATAGCTTTCGGCGAGCGAGAAGGCCTTTTTGCGTACACGCGCCCATAAATCTGGCGGGCCAGAGGTTATCACCGCTCAAATTTATAATTAAAACATCATTAGAACTGAACCACGACTTTGCGCCTTGTCCCATCATAGGTTCTAAATTTAGAATTAACCCCAATCTGTATCTTAACCCACGTTACGTTGCCCGCTTGTCTTATTGCTGTGGCGTTGATGCTGTGGAGCAGTCGTACGAACCGATAATCGCCACAATTCGTCAGGCACACCAAAAAGGCCGTGAAAAAAATTGTGCTTTTAGTGCATTTTATTTGCATTTACAAAATTGACCCGGTGACCAGGCTTTTTTTTAACTACAAAATGGAAAAGGCCATCTTCGTAGAATTTTTTTTCTAAACGTTATTTTTCTTCTTTACAGAAGAAGCAAAAGAGCGTTTAAAAACGACGTTAATTTTCGACAAGCAGGGTTTTGCCATCAGCGAATGCATGGCAAATACTGGCAATTACACACCTTTTACCGAACATATCGCAGTTTAACTACCTTATTAGCGCTGTACGGACGAGTATAGGGCAAAGTCTCATAAAGAAAAGGCACGGTTTGAATTAAACTTTAAAACTATTTGTGAAATATTTCAGGCTAGAAGCAAAATTTTGAACAAATCTTCCAAAACCTGCTCAAATTTAGAGTTTGATGGTTGCATCCTTTTTAAGATTTAAAGCGTAAAAAAATATAAACAATCTTATTTTTTATTCTGCACTTCCAAACAATGCGTTTGCCTCGGAAGAAATGCTGTGACGATGGTCCCACAGTATCCCGAAGATATGTTTATTGTTTGATATATATTTCTAGATTTAAGGAAACTATGAATAGTTGTGTTATAAATAGTTGTGTTGCATCTTACATTATTTAATTATGAACAAAAAAACGGCTTCGCCGCTTAGAAAAAAGGATTAGAGCTCGTATGCCCATACTCACAGCTTCAAGGAACACGAATAAAAACGGATTAGAGTTCACTCGAACGCAACGAACTATAATTTCAGGTAACATGGATATGTTTTACTCAATGGTTATGTCGGAAAGTGAACACTGTTTGTATTTGAAATGTTTAATGTTTGTGCATGTGCATGCACTTAATTTGTGTATTATACTGGCTTTTTCAAAATTTGTCTGCGTTTTACATTTTAAGTCTGATTCTTGTGAGTGGCTATATGTGTATTTTGTGCGTAGGCTGGCATGTAACAATCCTTGTTCTCTGGAATTGGCGTTCAAATTATAGTTCGTTGCGTTCGAGTGAACTCTAATCCATTTTTATTCGTGTTCCTTGACAGCTGTGCGTATGGGCATGCGAGCTCTAATTTTTTTTTTCTAAACGGCGAAGCCGTTTTTTGTTCAGTTTTTTTGTTGGCTTTTTTCTCTTCATTTTTATTGTAATAGCTACGGTCTGGTCTATCATGTGTACGGTATGTCCACTGTACACCCAATTTTGTTTGCGAAAAAACGAAACATTAGAAATGCGTATTTCTGTTCAGGTTCTGCACAAGCTTTTTTCCATGTTTGTTATTTGATGGCAACACACTAGCGTGTTTGTAGAGTATCAACTGATGGATAGTTGATTCTGCATTGTAATTGCAAGCAGATGCAGTATTATGGCAAACAATCGCGGTAACAATTCAACTAGCTTCCCGAAGCCTGTATTGAAGAAGTAAATAAATCGCTGAGTCATGTCGGCCGTCCAATTTTGAGGTCTCAAAATTATAGACTTTGCACCAGACGGTTTAAAAATAAAAGATTAAATCGAAAACCAAGACCATTTCATTTTGGTTCTAGACAACGATTGAATATATTTAATTGAGCCGCCTCGAAGCTACTACGACAATGTTACTTTTCCCGTGCCCGAGCATCGTTGCATCTTGTTCGAGCGAGCTACAATCCGATCTTGTGCTCCTCGCCTATTGTTGCCCCATTGTTACATATTGCAGCATTGTAACATTTTGACATTGTTAGCCGCGCCGCCTCCGCCTCCGCCATGGCTCATGGCTCATGGCTCACGGCTCATGGCGTAACATGGCTGATGACATTGATGCCTTGCTGAGGGAGTTGTGTTTGGCCAAGGTTCTTACGTCGTCAGAGATTAACACTGGGTTGGTCGATGATTCAGTTTTTGAAGATGTTGTGATAGAGGCAGAGAGGCGAGGGATATCGAGAGAATTAGTGGAGAAGTATGGTTTACGATCGCATTCCAGTGTAGTCAATGAAGATCGACGCCATGAAGATGGCCGTCACCTTGTGAATGATTCGGCTGCACAGCAGAGTCAGGATGATTCAAAGGAGAGTGAGCGAAGAGAAGTGATTCAAGTTGTCGGTAAAATGTTTTCTACAGCAGTTAAGGGGAAGGGACGATCAGTTATGAACTTGAATCCAGGAGTAGTGTTGAAGAGTAATTCCGAGAAAGGTCGTCAAGATAGCCGACAGCTTCTCGCCTTGAAGAAAATCTATGGTGGGGGCTTACTGTCTGCGGACCTGACTAAATCCCTCATTCTCCTGTGTGGGGAGAAGGGTAGGCCATACCCACTTTCCCAAGTGCTCCTGCATGTGGAGGATGTTGTTGGTAGAAGAGAAGTGGAGGTTTTCGGTCCTCTTCGGCCTGGGAATGCCTTTGAGGTCACCTTGGCCACACCTGCTGCAAAGAAGAAACGTTTTGCAGCAAAAATGATCATTAATGGTTTTACGGTGGAGATCTATGATCTCCATGATCAACCAGTACATGCGCGGCTGCACTGGCTGTCGCATAGTGTGTCACCAGCAGACGTTGCGATTGCCTTCCAGGATTTTGGCACACTGGAGACCCACGGGTTTGAGCGTGTAGTAGTCAGGGGTGAAAAGTGTGTGACTCTACTGTGCGTCTAGTCACTTTCCGGCTTAAGCCATTTAGGACCATAGAGGAAGTGTCGAACGTGTGTGTTGTGCGAGGTATGCCTTCATTGATTGTCGTGGCGGATCGTGTGCCGGAATGCCTTAGGTGTGGAATGCGTGGTCATTTCCGGCGCGTCTGCGCGAGCCTGTACTGCACATCCTGCGCGGGCATACTGTGATCCGCACCGTTTGTGTGTCCATCAGCGTGAGCAGCGTGCAGAAGTGGTTGTGGAAGCTGTGTGTGTGAAAAATTGTGTGATGTCATCTCATGAAGTGGTGTATGTGTTTTTTTATGTGTTTTTAATCTCATGAAGTGGTGCCACGGCAGGAAAGTGTGGGAGTCTGTCATAAACAGGGGATCGTGCTGCCCAGTGCTCAAGGTTTGCTGCCCAGTGCTTAGAGTTCAGAGATCTAGACCTGAACCGAAACTGTGAAATTAGTTTTTGGCTTGTTGTTGTTCTTGTTGTTGGCACGATACGTTTGTACGCTCTCTACAGATCAAACTATTTGTCCTATAAAGCAGGTTCTTAGCTCATTTTACAGGTATTGCTGTGGAGATGTGCCCTTTTTATAAGATCTTTACGAATAGATCAAGTGTTTCAGTGGTTAGGGTGCTCTAAACGACGAGATTGATTGTATTACATTGTTCATTATGCTACAGTGCCAATCATCAATTGCCAAGTAAGGTTTCAGATACTGCAGTGAAGCTGTACTGTTTAGTCCACGTGAAACCTTACTTCTGTATCCAACCATTATACACGTAATTATTGCCAGAACCCAAATTTCAAAACTTTTCATGGCCATACGAAGGAAGACTACTTCACACTCGACTACTTTCTTGGATAAAATTTTAAGTGTTCTTCAGTCACATCGTCTACTTTCCTTTCATCACCCTACTGATAATACATACATAATTTTCAATGATTTTCAAGCACTTTTCCAGGCATGAATTTCATTATTAGTTTCCAAGATATTTCCAGGTTTTCAAGGATCTGCACGAGCCCTGAACGACCTGTAGAGTTCTGCTAAGCACACTAACACGATTAGGTGTTTAACATTTTCCAGCGATGTCATTTAGCCAAGTAGAAGGCACCAATCACTATCGTGTACAAAAGTAAAAAAATCGTATAAATATTTGACTACAGCAATAAGGTTACACGTGAACTAAACAGTACAGCAACAGTGAAGTATCTAAAACATTATAGGTAACTTTATCATACACGGCGATATCCGTGTATATGATTGAAGTCCTCTTTCCAGCATTACTACAACTATTAATTTCTCCGTTCCTATTCAATATATTTCGACGAAACTTGGCCAGGTAGTAGATAGGTATAGAAGGTATATTTATACCAAGTTTTATGCATTTCCTTGCAAGAGTAAACGTACGGAGCCACACGTAAATTTAAAAACTGTTCACCTGTTCTTGTTGTGGTTGCTCTTGTTCTTGTTCTTGTGTGACACGGTTTCGGAAACAACTACTGCACCTACCTAAATTCTGAAACTTGATCTAAGCCAGAAATTTCCCTGGGCTTCATTCTCACATAGACCACTTTTTCAATTGGTCGAGCCATTCCGGAGTTACAGGTCCCTGAACGATCATTTTGATTGTTTTACATTGTTTTAACCATTGTAATTAGGGAACAATGCCACTCAGCCAACTCCGTATCCATTCTTCGTGCACGTATTATGTCGTTGCTAAAAAGTCGATTGTTGAAGGGTGAAATGGCCAGGGCCTTAGGGCTTCGGGCAGATGACCATGAGTGGTTAACGCTCGTTAAACCTTTTGAAACCCTTTGAACTACCGCAAACTCACTGACGGTGCATGCTGCTTGCTCGGTGTAGCGGGTATAGCGGTATGTCTACCCTGCTTACTGTTTCGGGGCAATTTTTTAATGTTGGCTGGGCCAAGCCATTTGGCCCGTGGGTCTGGTACCCACAGCTGCTGCAGATCTTTGATAATATCAGTGTAGACTGTGAGGTATATTGTGATGCTTCGTTTGTCCCTGCTACTCGGCGAGGTGGGTAAGGTGTTTGTGTTCCTTCATTCAAAGTGACTCTCATGAGGAGTATAGATGTGGCCACCTCAAGTGCGATGTGTGAATTAGCGGCAGTTTCTGTAGCACTCGATGTTGCGATTGACCTGGACTTAACGTCCTTTGCGATTGCGACGGATTCGCTTGCCAGTGTGGGCTGTCTGCGAGAAGCGTTTCGGAGCCTTACTGTTACGGACCCAAATTGTCTACACTATTGGCTGGAAGCTGTGGACAGCTCTGTGTCGTGGGACTGTAGCTCTGCGCTGGACGCGTGGGCATGCTGGAGTGGCTGGGAACGAGCTTGCGGATGGACTTGCGCGTGAAGCAGTCACTCACGGTGCACATCCGGTTTCACAGGTAGTGTCTGCAGCCACCATGCGCCCCTTCCTCCGCCAGTGGCTCTTGCGGCAGTGGCAAGAGGATTTGTTGGCCCATGACCAGGGCAGAGCGCTGTTTCGGGTTCAGCCTATCTGTGGTGTGAGTTCTGTCCTGCACAAGTTGAGTTATGCTGAGGCAAAAGTGCTTTCGAGATTGAGGACAGGACACTCCCTTCTGCGTGGCCACCGATTTAGGTTTGCATGGGTGGACACTCCACTGTGCTGTTTGTGCAAAGTGGAAGTTACGCTGGAGCATTTCCTTGCTGTGTGGCCCTTGTATGCGAGCTCTCGTGCCTCAATAGCCAGGTTTTGACCGGCTATTGTCGACGGCACCAGCCAAACAAATTTTGTGTTGGCTGCGATGTCTAGCCCAGTTCTGCAAAGCAACAGGAGTAGCGGTCGAGCATTTGCTCGTGTGATTCCCGCCTTGGCCTTGCAGTTTCTTCGCAGCGGGTGTGCAGCGGTCCCACCAAGAGATCGCACGGTGTGACCAGGTAAAAGTTCCGTGTTCAATGTTCTAGGTTTGTTTGTGTCTGCGGTCGCGGGAATGCCACAGCTATTGGTTACGTTGAATGGTCCAGTGAGGTAGTTGTGTTTTAATTGCAAAAGAAGTGCGATCATAGGCCAAGGCCTAACAGGAGGAGGAGGAAGGTGAAGACAGAATCCGGGGGCCCGGTTGGGCCTTTGCTCCAGTAGTTCCCTCCCACCCTATGTGTCCGTGTTGAACTTGCGTCGTGTGCGGTGTGCTGTGTGTCGCAGTGGATGATGATTACCCATTCTAGGAGCAGTGCGTCACGGTGGCTCAGATAGCAAGTGCCAATAGTGGTCGGTGATTCAGTGGTACAGTGATACAGTGATTTGTGGTTGATTTTTGTGGTAGGGATTTGTAGTGGGGATTTGCGCTTGAGATTTGTGGTTGAGATTTGTGGTTGTGGTTTGTGTTTGTGTTGAGTTAATTGGCTTGGATTGGTTATTTGTAGCATTTGTACTTAGGAAGGTACGGTTTAGGACCACGTCTTCTGGGAAATAAATGAATGAACGAATCCGTGTTTCAGCTAAACGCGTATAGATTTACACCAAACTAAGCTACGTTGTCTCGAAATTGGCAGCTAGAAACGATAGAATGTCGTATTTATTTCGTAGATGCAGGCTTTCAGAGCTGAGTTGAATTGTTTCAAAGTGGCCAGCAACAATCGACTGCATGCATAAAGCTTTGTAGCGCGACGCCATAGCCGTAAAAAAGGTACACGGATTACAAACAAAAAAGTCAAGTGTGCCGTAAAAAGGGGGGGTTATATGAATGAATATTCACTGGTTAAAATGAACACGGATAAAAATTGATGAATTTAATTGAAATAATCAAATGTACAATTGAGAAAATTTCATCTGTTTAGGTGCTGTTGTGCTTTACCAAACATACATTTAAAACGTAAAGGACAACAGCTCCTAAACATATGGAATTTTCTCAATCGTACATTTTATTATTTCAATTAAAAATCATCAATTTTTATCCGTGCTCATTTTAACAAGTGAAAATTCAATCATATAACCCCCTTTTTTACGGCACACTTGACGTTCTTGTTTGTAATTTGTGTTACTTTCAGTTTTGACTTTGGATCAGTTAAACCTTACCGTAAACATCGAATGAGTTCGTTTTGGGTTTCTAATTTAGTTGGCTTTGCCTTGTGTACCGGGTGGTTTTTTTTTTTTTTTGCATAGTTCTAAAAATTCGTTCGTGATATAGTCGCGCGTTGGAGCAGTGGTTGTGTAGACCCTGAAAAAAATTAACCCACTGTGACGTTCAGATTAACCGGATATGACGGCCGCAGTTTTAGGATGGTTTGCATTATCATTACGTCACTAACGAGCAACGAGCATTACTAATAATGAGGCGATGTTCGTGAAAACCTTGAGGTATTAAATTTCATTACAACTTTGCAACCGCATTAAAAGTAGGTTTATAGTGTCCTCGGCCTATCTTGAGTTCACTGCAGAACGAACACAGATAATCGATTGTATGTTTTTGGTAGCAGAGTGCCTTGTTGATATCCAAGATGGTTACAAAAAAAATGGCGGCCGTCGATTAAAGCCGCCTCCTCCAGGAAGACGTAGCCGCTCATAAAATACTTTCAGGACTCAAGATACGCCGCGCACACAATAGCTCCTTGGAAGGCTTGCTAATTAATCTGCTGTAATTTTCATTTAATATCCTTAAATGTTTACGTAATTAGCGTTGCATCCCACAGAAACAGTTAGTGTTAAATAAAAGGACCATTAGGCTTACTGAATTTATGTTCGCTTACAGAACCCCCACGTCGTCAGAGCTTTATTATTATTATCGCTGTCAGACAAATCGATAAAATTCTCAGATTAAAAAAATTTCACTATTGTTTAACCACAATCTTTACCTCACCGAGACATTCACGCTTGGGTTAGCCCGTGTCAGATTGCAGGATTTTTTCCTCCAGACACGATTGTCCTTAGGGCAGAAGCGATTTTCCCCCTAAGTTTTGTCTGTCTTTAGTCTGTTGTCACACGAGCTGAATGTTCTTCCATTCCCGACTGCCCTCAGAGTCAACAAACATTCGACACGGATTTTACGTCCAGGTTCACCCTTTCTTCTGGTATGGGTGGTTCACGTTCACCATTGGCCTCTTCCGGACACGTGAGAAAAAAAGTTGCTACCCGAGGGCTGGCTGCGTCGCCTGGCCATCGAGTTGGGACGACTCTTTAATTGCCCCTAACTCATGTCGTCTGCTCTCCGTCACACGAGCCAACTTACCTTCCTGACACGATTTTTTTGTCTCAGCGGAAAAAATCTTGCCGTCTGTCACGGGCTTTAAGGGGTAAAATTTCCCTTTAACGCCAAAGGATTATTTCGTAATTGAGAAATAATCATTAAACACACGCTTAAGAGTGAGAATTTGGATTATATGTTGCAATGGACAGATCAAACGATTATCGCCTAACCATGCGATAAGTAGGGGATAACCAATATTGAAAGCATAGCGCCCACCAGCGAACAAAACTGAAAAAATGGTAAATTGCTCATGCATGCCAAGTGAAACAAATTCTTTGTTCTAGGGCATTTTTATGCATTTACAAGCGTAACCCTGTGGCCAGGCTTTTTATTTTTATTTAAGAATTCAGAAGTCCATCTTTTACGAATTTTTTTCAAAAATAATTTTTACGCTTTGCTGAAGCAATAACTAAGCATTTCAAACCAAAGTACTACACAAACAGAGAGTGGTCTAAAATCATTCTTCGCCCTAAATTGTTCGAGAAAAGAAGCCAAACTTTCGAAATTAATTTTCGACCAGCAGGGTTTTAGGTCACAATGACGGAACCCAAAGCTGAACAATTTTATTAGAGATACTGTCTTTCAAGTTTGACGGAACCTAACTGCAAATTATGGAGTCAATGCAGTTTAACGTATGGGTTTGGTTTTGTGAAGGGAATTAGTGCAACACTCAATGAACACATGCACTGTCTCCGTGCATTACAACGTTTTTACTAACTTGTTCACACTATACGGACGAGTGTAGGGCAAAGTCTCACAAACAACAAATACTGTTTGAATTAAACTTTAAAACTATTTGTGAAATATTTCCAGCTAGATGCAAAAGTTAGAACAAATCTTGCAAAACCTGCTCAATTTTACAGTTTGATGGTTGTATCCATTTTAAAATTTAAAGCGTACAGAAATAAAAGCAACCTTCTATTTATTTTTAACTTCCAAACAATGCGTTCGCCTCGAAAGAATGACAGTGACGATGGTCCCGCAGAGAACGATGGTCCCGCAGTATTCTGAAGAGATGTTTATCGTTTAATATATTTCTAGATTTAACGAAACTAAGTAATTGTGTTTTATCTTACTTTGTTAAATTACACTATTCAAAAAAACAAAAAGTTCCTTTAAATCCACACGACAATTAAACCCTATATACTATATATATAAACATGGGAGATTTTGAGGGGCTTTAATTGTAAGGCCAGGTATCCGAGAAAGCACGATTCATATATGTTCTTCGTGTGCTAAATAACACCAAAACCAAGCAGCTGGATTACATCAAAGTTACTTTAATGAACATGGCATTATCACGGGTTGTAAATTAAACTTTAAATATCAGGTATGTGGCGACAACCGACGATTTTAGGCAGCCGTGTTAAAATCAATTTAAAAGAGTAAAATTTGTTGTTTATACTGTAAAAAAAAACACATTTTTGATAACAAAAAAACGTTTTCAGTTGTTTTTAGCTGAAAAACACATAAAAGCGCTTTACAAATAGCATGCGCTGAGAAGAAACACTTTCAAGCATTGGCGTTTATAAAAAGTTGTAGCGTGAAATGCATTTTAGATAAAACAAGTTGAATTTGAAACACTATAAACATACGCTTAAACACATGTAGTAACAAAAGTGTTTTTTTTTTCTTCTAAATAACACAGCAGCATTTTTATTAAAATGCATGTTTTGAAAATAAAGGTTTCTAATCTACGGTGATAACCAGGAGTAACTGATGCAACAGGGAAGACTGTGGGACTCGATGGACCTGTTCCGCCAGGTGTGAAAAATGGTAATAAGCCAAAAGGGTAAGCTCTGTTTGGATAATTCTACTATGACTTCATCAGTTAGTTACACTGTCAACAAATGGAGCGAACCGATTGCTAACAACCCGTGTTGCAGTGGAGACAGCATTGTGGCTCATCTTTTCGGTTGCCTCATCGTACCTTGTTTCTTTGTCCATTTGCTTAAGTTGCTTGTTGCTCGATAACGGCGATAGCAGTTTCCGACTATTGGTGAGCAAATATAGGTGAACAGCTCACACCACCTGTGCATTTTGTCACCTTTATTATTCCTCAACAACTTGTCCGATTTTTAATTTTCTTTCTTAAAACCACCGCTGGGAGTAACACTTCGGCCTCGATTCCCTCCAAAAACAAATATCTCTTCCTTTGCACACTTTAGGTTGCATAACTGAAAACTTATAAATACCTAGTTTTCTTTGCGGAGCTGTAGTCGTAATGTTAATATATATTTTTGTGGGGGTCGTGAAACGAGAGAAAGTAAACGTAGACGAAGGTTTAGATAGGAACATATTTAGAAAAAAATAAAAGAATATGCAAATACTCAGAACGTGTTGCAGTTTAGTGTCAGTGAAGAAGTAATATCTCACAACCACTGCAGCTACACTGGCGCCTTTCATGCAAAGTGTAAAAAAACATTACGTGAGACACATCTTATGCTATTCTGTAGTTGACTCAATGTAAAGAGTCCAGAATTATTGCAATGGACGCAATTCAATTCACGGTTCAGTTTAATTAACTTAACAAAAAACGGCGTCGCCGTTTAGAAATAAAACCATTAGCGCTTGTATCCCCTACCCACAGATTTGAAGCTGCAAAAATAAAAACGAATTAGAGGTCACTCGTACTTATACATAGGGCAGAAAAAAGTGAAACTTGGGACCACTTTATTCGACTCTGAATAGCACGTTCTATCCAGATATCTGGGTCCTGTTTTACCTTTTTTTTAACATTAAAACAAGCTAATCAAAACTGCGTGGTACGCAAAATTAGCACGAATTAGAACAAAAACGAACTCGTTTGACGCTTAAGGTAAGGTTTAATCAACCCAAAGTCAATCAGCTAATTTTCATTCAATAAATGCCTTAAATGTTTACGTAATAAACGTTAAAGCCGACAGCAACAGTTAGCATTTAATAAAACTGACCATTAGGCTTATTGCATTTATATTCGTGCTTTAGCCCGAATGATTGGTGCATTCCAATAGCGCATTCCAATGAGCCACTGGGAATCTTTTAAATCTGAAGATCTTACCAATTAATCTGACAGCGAGAATAATAATAAAGCTTTATTATTTATTCTCGCTGTCTGTCTAATCGATAAAATCGATAACCGCAATTTTTACCTTACCGAGAGATTCGTGGTTGGCTTAGCCCGTTTCAGACGGCAAGATTTTTTCCTCCACCCACGGCTGTCCTAAATCTTGTCTGTCTTTCGTCGGTTGTCAAACGAGCTGACTTTTCCTCCATTTCCGACTGTCCTCAGAGTCAACAAACACTCGATACGGATTTTACGTCCAACTTCACCCCTTCTTTTGGTATGCGTGCTATGCGTCTCTGTCGGTCACGTTATTAAAAGTCGCTACCCCGAGGGCTGGCTGTGTCGCCTGGCCATCGAGTTGGGACGACTCTTTTATTACTCCTAAGTGGTGTCGTCTCCTCCGTGTCACACGAGCCAACCTTCACTCCTGACCCGATTGTTAGTCCCGTCGGGTTTAAAAAATCTAGCTGTTTGACACGGGCTTAAAGGGGAAAGTTCTTAATTCCATTTACCGCCGAAGGATTATTTCGTAAGTGAGTAAACATCATTAAACACATGCTTAAAAAAGAGAGCTTGGCTGATATGTTTGGATGGACAGATAAAGCGATTATCGCCTAACCACGTGATTAGTAGGAGATAATCGATATCGAAACGCGCGGTGGGCACCTGCGAACAAGAATTCAAAAATTGTAGACTGCTCAGGCACGTTAAGAGGAAAAATTTTTGCTTCTAGGGCATTTTTTTGTATTTTAAAACGTAACCCTGTGACCAGGCTTTTTATTTTTATTTAAGAATTCAAAGTCCATGTTTTAAATATATTTTTACGCTTTGCTGAAACAATAATTACGCATTTTAAGACAAACTACTACACAAACAGAGAGTGGCTTAAAACCCTGAATTGCTCGATATGAAAAAATTCTCGAAAGGCAGGATTTTAGGTCCCAACGACGGACGATTTTGTTAGAAGATACTGTCTTTAACCGTTGACAGACCTAAATACAAAACATGGTTAAATGCAGTTTAACGTGCGCTTGGCTTTCTGAAGGGGACAAATGCAATGTATCCGCGCATTACACTATTTTAACTGCCTTGTTCACACTATGCGGACGAGTATAGGGCAAGGTCCCACAAACAACAAGCACTGTTTGAATTAAACTTTAAAACTATTTGTGAAACGTTTCTGGCTAGTGGCAAAAGTTTGAATAAATCATCCAAAACCTGCTCAATTTTAGAGTTTGATGGTTGCATTCAATTTAAGATTTAAAGCGTAGAAAAATAAAAGCAACCTCTTTTTAAAATTTTAACCTTCCAAACAATACGTTCGCCTGTGAAGAATGGCTGAGACGATCGTCCCGCAGAGAACGCTAGTCCCACAGTATCCTTAAGATAACTTTATCGTTTAATATATATTCTAGATTTAACAAAACTAAGTAGTTGTGTTGTATGTTACTTTATTAAATTACACTAATCTAAAACAAAAAGATCTTTATATCCACACAACTATTTAACCCCATGATATAAGCATGGTAGATTTTAAGGAGTTTTGATTGTAAGGTCAGGTGTCCAAGAAAGCGCTATTCAAATAGCCCACGGTCTTCGTGTGTTAAGATAACTCCAAAACCAAGCAGCTAGATTGTTTCAAAATTAGTTTTATGAAAACATTATTACGGGTTGTAACTTAAACATTAAATGTTAGGTATGTGGCAACCACCGACAATTGTAGGCAGCCGTGCTAAAACAATTTTAAAGTGTAAAATTTGTTGATTATACTGTAAAAACTTGTGTTTTAAAATAAAACACATTTTAGACACATAAAAAACGCTTTCAGTTGTTTTTAGCTGTAAAACACATAAAAGCGTTTTACAAATAGCATGAGCTGAGAAGAAACCTTACAAGCATCAGCGTTTATAAAAAGTTGCAGCGTGAAATGCTTCGTTAAATAAAGCACTAACGTTGAATTTGAAACACTTTATAAACATACGTTTAAACACATGTAGTAACAAAAGTGTTTTTTTTCTTCTAAATAACATAGCAGCATTTTTATTAAAACGCCTGTTTTGAAAATAAAGCTTTCTAATCTACGGTGGAAGCCAGGAGTAACTGATGCAAAAGGGAAGACTGCAGGACTTGATGGACCTGTTCCGCCAGGTATGAAAAGGGTAATGAGTCAAAATGGCAACCTTTGATTGGATAATTCTACTGCGGCGTCATTAGTTACGCTGTCGACAAAATGGAGCGAAACGATTGCAAACAAACCGTGTTGTATTGGAGAAAACGTTGTGGCTCATCTTTTCGGTTGTGTCATTGTACCTTGTTTCTTTGTCCATTTGCTTTCGTAGCGTGTTGCTCATTGGCGGTGATTGCAGTTTCCGACTACTGGTGAGCAAATAGGTGAGCAGCTCACACCACCTGTGCATTTTGTCACCTTTATTATTCCTCAACAACTTGTCCGATTTTAAATTTTCTTTCTTAAAACCACCGCTAGGAGTAACGTTATCAGTGTACAAAATCTGGTGTTAATTGGTGCAGTGGTTATTCCGTGAAGCGAATACAAAGCTGGCATTGGAGTGGATTCATAACGTAACTCCGCTCGGCCTTCGGCTTCGATTCCTTCCAAAAACAAATACTTCTTCCTTTGCACACTTTAGGTTGCATAACTGAAAACGTATAAATACCTTGTTTTCTTTTCGGAGCTGTAGTCGAAATGTTAATATATTTTTTGTGGGGATCGTGAAACGAGAGTAAGTAAACGTTGACGAAGGTTTAGATAGGAACATATGTACGTGTTGCAGTTTAATGTCAGTGAAGAAGTAACGGCTCACAACCGCTGCAGCTACCCTAGCGTCTTTCATGCAAAGTGTAAAAAACAATACGTGAGACACATCTTATGCTATTCTGTAGTTGACTCATTGCAAAGAACCAGAATTCTTGCATTGGACGCAGTTCAATTCATGGTTTAGTTTAATTAACTGAACAAAAAACGGCTTCGCAGTTAAGAAATAAAACCATTAGCGCTTGTATCCCCATACTCGCAGATGTAAAGATGCAAAAATAAAAACTAATTAGAGGTCAATCGTACTTTTACACAGGGCAGAAAAAAAAGTGAAAATAGTGACTACTTTATTCGACTCAGATCGCACGTTCTATCCTGATGTCTGGGTCCTATTTTAACGTTTTTGCATTAAAACAAGCTAATTAAAACTGCATGGTACGCCGAATTAGCACGAATTAGAAAACAAAAACGAACGATTTTGACGCTTAAGGTAAGGTTTAACCAATATAAAGTCAAAACAGCAGAGGAACACAAATAAACTTTCCTGTAAGATTTCACATACTGCAGTGTTGCTGTACTGTTTAGTACAAGTGTAACCTTACACCTGTATCCAACCATTATACACGTAAATACAATTAAAGCCAGAGCTTAACTTTACAAACTTTTCGTGCTCAAACAACGGAAGAAAAATGTAAGCATACACACTCACAACGTTCTTGGTTTACATATTTCAGTGTTCTTCCAATATGTTGTCTCCTTTCCGTTCATCACCCTACTGATGGAACGTGTATCATTTTTCAAGATTTTAAAGCAGTTTTCCAGACATGTAATTTCAATATAACTTTACAGGACATTTCCAGGTTTTCAAGTACTCGCACGAACCCTGAATGATCTGTATAGAGCTGTGCTAAGTACACTAAGACGATCAGTTGTTAAACATATTCCAGCAAAGTTGTTTAGCCGAGTAAAATGAACCAATAATTAGATGATCTATCGTGTTCAAAAGTAAAATTCGTATAAATATTTGACTACAGCAATAAGATTTCACGTGAATAAAAAGGCATAGAAACAGTGCAGTATCTATAACCTTATAGGTAACATTGTTTGTGTTACTTTGCTGTTTGACTTCGCATCAGTTAAACTAATTCGTTTTGGGTTTCCAATTTAAGTTGGTTTTGCGTTCGGATGTATGGGATGAATTTTTTTTTGCATAGTTATAAATATTCGTTCATTATATAGTCACATGTTGGAGGAATAGTTGTGTAAATCCTAGCAAGAGTGTGTTAGATTTTTCAAAACACTGTGGATTATAAATAAAAATTAATCCACGGTGACGTTCAGATTAACCGAATACGACGGCCATAGCTTTAGGATGGGTTTCATTAGCGCAATGTCACCGATGAGCATTGCTAATAAAAAGCCAATGTTCGTAAAAACCTTTAAGTATTAAATTTCATTACAACTTTGCAGTCAGATTAAAATTAGGTCAAACTTCTTGGAAGGCTTGCCAACCAATTTGCTGTAATTTTCATTTAATAAATATCCTTAAATGTTTACGTAATTAAAGTTGCAGTCACAGGAACAGATGGCATTAAATAAAAATAACCATTAGGCTTACTCAGTTTATATTCGCATTTTACGCTACAGCACCTCCACTGTCCTCACAACTTTATTATTAATCTCGCTGTCTGACAAATCGATAAATTTTTCAGATTTAAAAGATTTCCGTTATGCTATTGTTTAACCACAATCTTTACCTAAGCGGGGCATTGGCCCCGATTGGTACTTGGGTGGGTGACCTCCTGAGAATCCATTCCGGGTGTTGCAGACATAGGGCCTTAGGGCTTCGTCGGGCAGATGACCGGGTGCGGTTAACGCTCGCTAAAGCCCTTTGACCCTTTGACCCTTTTACCTAAGCGAGAGATTCGTGGTTGGGTTAGCCCGTGTCAGACGGCAAGATATTTTCCTCCTTAGGGCAGAAGCGATTTCCGCCTATATTTATTCTGTCTTTAGTTGGTTGTCACATGACCTGACCTTTCCTCCACTCACGACTGCCCTCAGAGTCAACAGACAATCGACACGGATTTTACGTCCAACTTCACCCCTTCTTCTGGTATGCGTGCTATGCGTTCACCATAATTGGTCTCTATCAGTCACGTGAGAAAAAGTCGCTACCCAGAGGGCAGGCTGCGTCGCCTGGCTATCGAGTTGGGACGACTCTTTAATAGTGATCTCACACGGAATAATTCGTCTCGGGCTAGGGGCTGGCCGCGGCCGGACGCGGCCGGATGCGGCCAGCCCTCTTTAGCAGTTTCTGGAGGGCCAGCGCGACTTGTTTTCAGACGGTTTAATTACAAGCGGCCATTGTCGGCCTCCTTGTTTTGACAACAACCGGTGGCGGGAAATTTTTAACTACAATGAAGCTTTGTTAGCATTTCCAGCAGCGCGTTCGGATTTCAGACGGAATAATTAAAGCGTGCCGAGCAGCGCCAGCCCGTGCTGGCCCGGG
This sequence comes from Lithobius niger, assembly GCA_023313725.1. NCBI lineage: Eukaryota > Metazoa > Arthropoda > Chilopoda > Lithobiomorpha > Lithobiidae > Lithobius > Lithobius niger. Next base: position 46,158 of record JAHWFP010200705.1, read on the forward strand.
CTGGCCAATTGTTGGGTAGCGGCCGTCGTGGCTCGCTTGCGCGCGGCATTGGACGGCACGGCACGCAAACATTATTCCGTGTGAAATCCGCGGGCGCGGCATCGCACGGCATGGCACGCAAACATTATTCCGTGTGAAATCCGCGGGCGCGGCATCGCACGGCACGGCACGCAAACATTATTCCGTGTGAAATCCGCGGGCGCGGCATCGCACGGCATGTCACGAAACATTATTCCGTGTGAAATCACTATAAGTACACCTAACTCATGTTGTCTGCTCCCTGTCACACGATCAAACTTACCCTCACGAACCGATTTTTAGTCCCGTTGGGCTTTAAGGGGCTTTAAGGGGCATGTTCTCATTTCCATTTACCGCCAAAGGATTATTTCGTAAATGAGTAATAATCATTACACACATGCTTAAGAGTAAGAGTTTGGTTGATATGTTGGAATGGACAAATAAAATGATTATCGCGTGACAGGGTTTTTTATTTTTATTTGAGAATTCAAAAGTCCATCTTTTAAGATTTTTTCAAAAGGAATTTGTATGCTTTGCTGCAGCTATAAATAAGCATTTAAAAACAAAGTACTACACAAACAGAGAGTGGTTTAAAATTATTTGCCTTATTCTTCGCCCTGAATATCTCGACAGGCAAAAATCTCGAAATTAATTTTCGATCAGCAGGTTTTGTGTCGCAATGACGGTCCCCAAAGAAGGACAATTTTGTTAGAAGATACTGTCTTTAATCTTTGACAGAACCTAACCACAAAACAATGGAGTCATGCAGTTTGAATAGGATATTACCCGTTTTCCGAGTGCTGAGAGCTAACAATGTCGAGACGCGCAGCGTCGACACATTGTTTGGATGTCAGCACGAGGAAAGCGGGTGATGTCCTATTTATTACCCGGTTTTTGCCTCTCAGTCCGACGAGTAATGTTGGCTGCGTTTGGTCGTGCTCGGTGAATGTGTGTGCTCGCGCTCGGTGATTATTACAAGTGGAGCCATATTTCTTGTTCCGTTTTTGTTATGGCAAAACAAGTTACGGAGTTTAAGGATCTATTTGACTTATCGACTAAGCATTATGAAGACAATACGGACAATATTGGCTTATCAGGTGAAGCAGTAGAAGATGGTAGTAATAAAGAACAGTTTAGAGACATGTTTTCTGGTGGAACTATTAATTTTAATGAAGGTTGCAACGTTATTTTCAATTTTAAGTAGCCTATAAAATGATTCAATTAGCAAACAAGCATTTTTAAAGTTTTAAAACACATAATGTACTCGTTAATTTACTGTGGTTCATGACATTTAAATAAAAAATATTTGCATAATATTTTTTATTATTTTTATTTTGGTTTGTGCCATTAATACCATTCCAATTGCCAGTATATGATTTACGAATTCCTTAATTTGCTGTTGTTGCTGACACTTCAATAAAAAATTCTTTCTTAACTTTTTTTTTTAAATTTATGTGTTACCGGTCTATAATAATCATGAATGCATCCGCCATTTTAGTGCTAAGAGCCAATCCGCCATTTTGATGCAAGAGATCGGCTCTCAGCACTGCAGTGGCGGATATCTTGCACTGCGCGTTCTTGCTTCATTGTTGCGCTCCTGCATTGTTACATTGTTAAAAGAGGACTGAGAGGGGGTGTCCGTGTTCATTGGGTGGGTTAAATGCCATTCCGGTGAGTTTGGGAACGAGCAGGCAGACGGTATATGTTCGCAGAGGCTGTGATGGGGGTTGCACGGCGGTCCGTTTAGCACTGGGTCCCCGGGACCTACATCCGGTTGTGGGAAGGATCTTCCAGGAGGAAACGACTGCAGCCTGGATTGGTGGTGAGACTGGCCGAAGGCTGTTTGCTTTGCAACCGTCCTTTGCTAACCCATGTCTCCTCAATGGCCTCTCCCGTAGGGACGCGGGTTTGCTATCGCAGTTACGGACTGGTTACGTGCAGCTGCGGGACCACCTTGGCCCGCCTTGGCTGGGCTCGGTCACCAGAGTGTAGTTGTGGACGGGGGGGGGGGGGATGAAACGGTTCGTCACTTCCTCTTGGACTGCTCACGCTGGGCTCTGCAATGCCATTTGCCCTGAGAGATGGGGGGGGGGGGGAACCCACTCCTCAGTGTTCTGGGGGTCCCTCGACATTTGGTGCCAGGAGCTGAGTCCCTGGGTAGGGTTATTTGGTTTTTGCCGTGATGTCTCACGGGTCTTCGACGCAGCCTCGATGATTGTGTTGCTTAAAGGCATTATTACCTCAATAAATTCAATTCAGAGGCAAACACCGGGTAACAAAACGTGTGCACTTGGCTTTGTGGAAAGGATTAACGCAACTCTCAGTGGACGAATGCACTGTCTCCGTACACTGCACTGTTTTAACTACCTTGTTCACACTATACGAACGAGTATAGGGCAAAGTCTCACAAACAACAAACACTGTTTGAATTAAACTTTAAAACTATATTTGTGATATATTTCCGGATAGAGGCAAAAGTTTGAACAAATCTTCCAAAACCTGCTCAATTTTAGAGTTTAATGGTTGCATCCAGTTTAAGATTTAAAGCGTACAAAAATAAAAGCAACCTCTTTTTAAAATTTTAACCTTCCAAACAATGCGTTCGCCTCGGAAGAATAGCTGAGACGATCGTCCCGCAGAGAACGCTAGTCCCGCAGTATCTTGAAGAGATCTTTATCGTTTAATACTATATTCTAGATTTAAAGAAACTAAGTAGTTGTGTTGTATGTTGCTTTATTAAATTACACTAATCTAAAACAAAAAGCTCCTTTATATCCACACAACTATTTAACCCCATGATATAAGCATGGTAGATTTTAAGGAGTTTTGATTGTAAGGTTAGGTGTCCAAGAAAGCGTTATTCAGATTGCTCACGTTCTTCGTGTGTGAAGTTAACTCCAAAACCAAGCAGCTATTCAAAATTAGTTTAATGAACACGGCATTATTACGGGTTGTAAATTAAACTTTAACCCTTAAATGCATGAATTATTTTCTGATACTTTTTTTTTAAGGACCATATGATAGTTAAGTGAGTCGGGGGATTCGAACCAGCATTCGCAGGGTTTGGAGACGAGGACGCTGACCACTAGGCTGTTGCTGCTCGCTTTGCTCGGGGTCCCCGGGGACCCCTCACAAAGCTTGCAGTGCGAGTTGGGACTTAGTTTTTTCACGTTTAGTCAGCTGTTGCCTGCAGGCAACTGTATGCAACTTGGGGTTAAATATGAGGTATCTAGCGACCACCGACAATTGTAAGCAGCAGTGCTAAAACCCAATTTTAAAGTGTAAAATTTGTTGTTTATACCATCTGCATTTTAGACACGTAAAAAACGTTTTCAGTTGTGTTTAGCTGAAAAACACATTATAGCGTTTTAGAAATAGCATGAGAGGAGAAGAAACATTTTAAGCATTAGCGTTTATAAAAAGTTTCAGCGTGAAATGCTTTTTGAACAAAACGCTAATGTTGAATTTGAAACACTTTAATAAACATACGCTTAAATACATGTAGTAGCAAAAGCGATTTACTTTCCTTCTAAGTAACACAGCAGCGTTTTTATTGAAACGCAAACGTTTTGAAAATAACGATTTCTAATCTATCGTGCAAGTATTCGTTGAATGGTTCGCCAACCAGTTTGCAAGCCGGAAGTAACTGACTTCTGGCCTCGATGGACCTGTTCCGCCAGGTGGGAAGAATGGTAATTAGTCAAAGGGGCAACCTCTGTTGGATAATTCTACTAGGGCGTCATCAGTTAGACTGCCGAAGGAATGGAGCGAAGCGATTGCAAACAATCCGTGTTGCATTGGAGACAGCATTGTGGCTCATTTTTTTCGGTTGCGTCATCGGATTTTGTTTCTTTGTCCATTTGCTTTCGTAGCGTGTCCCTCGATGGCGGTGATGTCAGTTTCCGACGACTGGTGAGCAAATAGGCGAGCAGCTCACCCCACCTGTGCATTTTGTCACCTTTATTATTCCTCAACAACTTGTACGATTTTTAATTTTCTTTCTTAAAACCACGTCTGGGAGTAACAATATCAGTGTACAAAATCTGGGGTTAATTGGTGCAGTGGTTATTTCGTGCAACGGATGTGAAAGCTTGCATTGGATTGGATTCATAACGGAACTCCACTCGGCCTTCGGCTTCGCGTCCCTCCGAAAACAAATACGTCTTCATTTAGCATGCATGTAGTTTGTTGCATAACTGAAAACGTATAAATACCATGTTTTCTTTGCGCAACTGTAGTCGTAATGTTAATATATATTTCGTGGGGATCGTGAAACGGGAAAAGTAAACATAGACGAAGGTTAAGATTGGAACATATTTAGTAAAAATAAAAGAAGATGAAGATACATAAAACGTGTTTACAGATCAGTGTTAGTGAAAAGTACAAAACAATACGTGAGTGCACATCTTATTCTATTCTGTAGTTGACTCTTTGTTATGAGTCCAGAATTCTTGCAATGGACGCAATTCAATTCACGGTTCAGTTTAATCAACTGAACAAAAAAACGGCTTCGCCATTTAGAAAAAAAACATTGGAGGTCGTTGGAATCGGTGAATTAATGTGCATAGTACTCAGACCATTTTAAAAATGACGTTAGGTCGACCAGTGACAACAATCTTTTAAAAATATATACACTGAAAGCAGATACTGCTGAACTTGGTCATGAGTTCAAACCTCATGCAACTCTATACATGGCAAAGAAATTACGTCAACAATTAAGTCGTGCATGCGGGATGATTAATTTGTAACTGTGGCTCCTCGTCCAGGCTTAATTCGAAGAAAGGTAGAGCAATTGATAAGGGCCCACGGATGATCTTGAATGCTAAAGCAAGATCAGCCTTCAGCTTTTGAAATTACAACGAGTCGAGTACAAGGCACATCTGATTCAGTAAGTTTCTAAGGCTGTTTTTTTTTTGTATTTACAAAAACGACCAGGTGGCCAGGCTTTTTATTTTTATTTGAAACTTCAAAAATCCATCTTTCATTAAGATTTTTTTTCGAAACGAATTTTTACGTTTTGCTGAAGCAAGAAATAAGTATTTAAAAAGAAATTCTTACACAAACTGAGAGTGGTTTAAAATAATTTCTCTCATTCTTCACCCTGAATTGGTCGAGCAAAAAAAATATCGAAATTAATTTTCAAAATAGCAGGATTTTGGATCACAATGACGGAAACCAAAGAACGACGATTTGGTTAGAAGATACTGTCTTTAATGTTTGACAGAACCAAACTACAAAACATGAAATCAATGCAGTTTAACGTGCACTAGTTTTTGTGAAGGAGATTAGTGCAACACACAGTGGACACATGCACTGTCTCCGTGCATTACGCTGTTTTAACTACCTTGTTCACACTATGCGGACGAATATAGGGCAAAGTCCCACAAACAACAAGCACTGTTTGAATTAAACTTTAAAACTATTTGTGAAACGTTTCCGGCTAGTGGCAGAAGTTTGAATAAATCATCCAAAACCTGCTCAATTTTAGAGTTTAATGGTTCCATTCCGTTTAAGATTTAAAGCGTAGAAAAATAAACGCAACCTTTTTTTTAAATTTCAAACTTCCAAACAATGCGTGCGCCTCGAAAAAATGGCCGTGACGATCGTCCCGCAGAGAACGATGGTCCCCGCAGTATCTCAAAGAGATGTTATCGTTTAATATATTTTTATAGATTTAACGAAATTAAGTAATTGTTTTGTATCTTACTTTATTAAATTACACTATTCTAAAACAATAAACACCCTTTAAATACACACACACAACAATTTAACCCTATATAAACATGGTAGATTTTTGAGGGGGTGTGATTGTAAGGCGTCCACGAAAGTGTGATTCAGATATGTTCTTCTTGTTTTAATTTAACTAAAAAACCATACAGCTGGATTGCACCAAAATTAGTTTAATAAACACGGCATCATTACGGGTTGTAAATTAAACTTTAAATATCAGGTATGTGGCGACAACCGACAATTTTAAGCAGCCGTGCGCGATTTTAAACTGTAAAATTTGTTGTTTATATTGTAAAATCTTGTGTTTTAAAATAAAACATATTTTAGACACATAAAAAACGCTTTCAGTTGTTTTTAGCTGAAAAACACATAAAAGCGTTTTACGAATGGCATGAGCTGACAAGAAACATTTTCAAGCACTGGCGTTTATAAAAAGTTGCAGCGTGAAATTATTTTTCGATTTAGTAACATTGTAGGGTATTCGCAGCAGAGAGCATTACTGGTTATCCTCTGCCGTAAATCTACGAAATATAACAAAAAAATTCTAAAGCATCAAAAGACACAAAATGCCAAACTTCACAAGAAAATTATGTTCCTAAAGTTCCATAACAATATTCTAAGAACAAAGAAAATCTGCTACAATCTTTCATACACACGTTCTGTTCGAATAGACTAGAACTAAGCTAACCACCGGGTAGTAAGGGTCTAATGCTTACCAGCCTCTTACAAAATTTTACACCTAGATCCTGACTGTCAAAGCTTGTCCGTGTTCCTTCTAGGTTTTGACTTTTAGACCCTTACTCTAAACATTTAACGTTCCGTTTTTGTTTATTAATATTTATCTTGCTTAGGAGCTGACTTAGCTGAGGAGCAGAGCTAAAAGGATTGTTAGGGATCAGGATTAAACAAAGCTTCAATAATCAGCAAGAGAGCGAGTGGGCTCATTTTTCTCACGGTAGCAAAGAAAAAGGGAGAGCGGCCGACAATCAGAACGGATATGCGCTCTAACAATTAGAAACAAACGCTATTGCTTCAATAATGCTGACTATTAGAGCCGAGTTGAAGCAGCGGGAATTAGATAGACCGGCGTATGTTACACCGGGGAACAAGTAGTTTTTATTAAAATGTCTGTTTTGAAAATAAAGTTTTCTAATCTACGGTGGAAACCAGGAGTAACTGATGCAACAGGGAAGACTGCGGGACTCGATCGACCTGTTCTGCCAGGTATGAAAAATGGTAATGAGCCAAAGGGGCAACCTCTGATTGGCTAATTCTACTAGAGCGTCATCAGTTATACTGCCGACAAAACGGAGCGAAGCGATTGCAAACAAACCGTTACATTGGAGTCAGCATTGTGGCTCATCTTTTCCGTTGCGTCATTGTACATTGTTTCTTTGTCCATCTGCTTCCGTAGCGTGTCGCTCATTGGCGGTGATTGCAGTTTCCCACTGCTGGTGAGCAAATAGGTGATCAGCTCACACCACATGTGCATTTTGTCACCTTTATTATTCCTCAAGAACTTGTCCGATTTTAAATTTTCTTTCTTAAAACCTCCTCTGGGAGTAACGCTATCAGTGTACAACATTTGGTGTTAATTGATGTAGTGGTTATTTCGTTAAGCGGATACAAAGCTGGCATTGGAGAGGATTCATAACGGAACTCCACTCGGCCTTCGGCCTCGCCTCGCTTCAAAAACAAATACCTCTCCCTTTAAGCGCGCTTGTAGTTGGTTGCATAACTGAAAACGTATAAATATCATGTTTTCTTTGGGCCAATGTAGTCGTAATGTTAATATGTATTTTGTGGGGATCATGAAGCGGGTGAAAGTAAACATAGACGAAGGTTAAGATTGGGACATATTTAGCAAAAATAAAAGAAGATGAAGATACATAAAACGTGTTTACAGATCAGTGTTAGCGAAAAGTACAAAACAATACGTGAGTACACATCTTATTCTAGTCTGTATAGTTGACTCATTGTTATGAGTCCAGAATTCTTGCAATCGACGCAATTCAAATCACGGTTCAGTTTAAATCAACTTAACAAAAAACGGCTTCCACGTTAAGAAAATAAAAACATTGGAGGTCGTATACCCATATTCACAGCTGTAAAGAAGCACAAATAAAAATGGGTTAGAACTACTACCCCTCCCCCTCCCACGCGAACCCACCTCTTCTCTTCAGTAGTGGATGGGATCAATTGTTAAAGACGCATGGCGTGCAGCGCTAAAGCTCTTTTGTCATGTTGTTTTCTGTTGATACTTACCGGAATGTGATATCTTCTGACGTGATCTTCCCTCTAACGAAATGGTAGATGATATCAAAATTCTCAGTCTGAGAGTTTTCATGTTAAATAACAGAATGGGAGATACAACTTATTGCTGTAGCTAATAATAAACTGTTTGGTGCAATAGCACACAGGTCACGAAAGGACCCTAGGGCGTCACTGACATCCAGCCAAAAAAGAACAGCATTTACGATGCACGAATAGAAAAGTACTTCCGGTATAAGAGATGGCACAAAAAAAAGCGCATCCGATTTAAGCTACCATATTCCCCAATCGCCTGTTAACCAGTAATAAAAACAAAGTAAAATGAGAAACAAGAGGATAAAAAATGAAAATGAGTAAAAGTAAATGATTTATATACAATAAAACCCATCCTTAGACTTTGAAGTAGGAGCAACAAAGGCGAATCGGTTAATTAATTAATGTGCAAAATGCTCAGACCTTTTTAAAAATGATGGTAGGGCAACCAGTGACAACAACCTTTTTAAAATATTTACATTGATGCTGATACTGTTGCACTAGGCAGTGAGTTCCAAACTCGGGCAACATGCGGGATGATTAATTTGTAACTGTGGCTCCTCGTCCAGGTTCAGGACGTAATTCGAAGAATGGTAGATCACTCGATAAGAGACCACGGAAGATCTTAAATGCTAGAGTAAGATCGGCCTTCAGCTTTTGAAGTTACAACGAGTCGAGTCCATGCTTCGTGAGACGGTCACAGTATGGTAAGTCTCTCATGCTTTGTAACGATTTAGTAAAACGCCGCTGGACACTTTCAATTCAAAGTAATCAATGTCCTTTAAAATATTTGGAGACCATACCGGACTAGCATATTTCATCAAAGGGCGGACGTAAACCTTATAGGCCCATAATTTAGTGTTAACATTTCCTGACTTAAAGCAACGCTGCACAATTGCAGATATGCAGTTTGCAGCCTACATCATATGGTTACAGTGGGTTGAAAATTTCAAGTCTGCTGCAAATCAATGCCGAGATCTTTTACGACATGTGTGCTGGGTAAAACTTCATCATTTATAGTGTCAGTGGACTGTGTTTCTGGCTTCCAACATGAAACCCCTTACATTTAGCGTACAATATGGGTAATTGCCAGTCTTGATTCCAGCACGGGACATATTCGATTTCGGTCGGCAATGATTTGCTTTCAAGAATACTATAATAATCGTCGTGTGCAGCTTTAAATCATCCGCAAATTTGGCCTGGTCTGCGTTTGTCGGCTGCAGGACAAATCGTTTAAAAATATAATAAAAAGTAAAGGACCAAGCACTGAACCTTGCGGCACTATAGTTACATTATTACATGTGATTCTGCCGATTTACACATGCCGACTACTACTTGTTGGGTTCTGCCGTTGACGAACGCACAAATCCAACTTAAGAGAGGTCCTAAGAAGACATATGCATTTAAAAAGCAGCTTGCTGTACCACTGATTCAAATGCCTTTTTTAAATCGAAAAGAATGATGTCCGAAGATACCCCTGCATGTTAAAGGGACTCAGTCCATTTATCCAACACTAGATAAGCTGATATACCAAGGAACTACCCGGTAGAAAACCAATTTGATCACTAATCTGTTTATCTGTTCTAAACCAATTTAATCTGTTTTATATTGTAGCATTGGGTTGCGCACAACCGTCTCCATAACCTTGCAAGACACAGCAGTGAGTGCGATTGGTCTATAATTCGTATAGGGTCAGCCGAATTTCCCTTCTGAAAAATAGGAATGAGTTGAAAGCAGACGGATTATTTCAACTCCGATCTCATGAAATAATATTCGCAACCAACACAGTTCTCGAGCACCGAGACAAAGTGCGCGATACACGGACTCACAATTACTGAGAACGAGAGAGAGATTGTCTTCTGTTCGGTGGCACTCTAAAGTACAGGACTTCCTGCGCAGTAAGCGACAACGCCACTTGTAGACCTTCGATAGCGTGGGTCATCCGTGCGATTGGCGTCTGTATAGTGTATACCTTGAAGCCCTGTTGAGTTCTTGTGTATACCAATCTCAAGTTTCTTGCTGCCTTGGAGGTAGCACACAATTTTATGTATTAGACGGCCTTTACTGTAAGGTTTGACGTTAACCTCCCATGTTAAAGCCGAAATTTCGACACTTAATTTCTCTGCTGCCTTTCAACATTTTCCACTCAAGTTTAGTATACAAGGTAAGGTTTAGTGGACTTGGTGACGTGTGTATCAATTTTTATTACTTTCCGATTTGGCACATCGGAGAGCTGAAATAGTGATTTTCATTTATGGCTTGTTTTTATTGGAACGACATGTTTCTGCTACGCTCTCTACAGATTAAACTATTTGTCCTAGAAAGCTGATTATTAGCTCATTTTACAGGTATTGCTCCGTAGATGTGCCCTTTCCTTAAGGCCTTTTCTAATTGGTCAAGCGGTATATAGAACAATGAAAAAGTTTGCATTGTTGTCGAGCTTTATCCATTCAATATTTTTTTTATCTTGTTTTAAATATTTTTTTCTAATTAAACTTTATGTACTATATTTGTTTTGTCGTTGTTATTCTGTTTATACATGTTCTAGGCATCACATAAATTTTTCCTGGCCTGAACAATGCATTCATTCGGTATTTTTTGGACAAAGCACGTAGGATCGGCAGCAATCCGTAACTCAAAACAATGCTATTTTAGCAAATACTATTGCCGCTTGCGATTGCGAGCGCCATCTGAAAACTATTTTGGCGTAAATGAAGTTTTTGACGCGCGTAGAACGGAAGATTCCCAACCTTTACGCAAAAGACGCTGATCGAAAAACCATGCCCGTGTTAACCCTAAAATGTCCGTCGCACATTTGGCTTGCCGTCCTATATTACAAATAACAGACAAAGCCTGTAATAGAGAGCTGCAGACAAACAAAGTCTTGCACTGAATGAGCGAGCGAAGCGAACGAAATTTAGTGCATTTGCAACGTGTTCAAATAGGCGCGAAACGCAACACTTATAAAGGGTTTATTTCCTTATTGATTGTGCAAACCGTAATTGATAAAAGATACAAAACATTAAAAAAAAGCTAATATAAACTGCATGGTATGTCAAAGTAGCACGAATTAGTAAACAAAAACGAACTCGTTTGATGCTTAAGGTAAGGTTTAACTGATTCAAAGTCAAAACAGCAAAGGAACACAAATAAACTTTCCTGCAAGGTTTCAGATACTGCAGTGTTGCTGCACTGTTTAGTCCACGGGAAACCTTACTGATGTATCCAACCATTACACACATAAACACAATTAAAGGCACAGCCCAAATTTCAAATTTCTTCATGCCCAAACAAAGGAAGAAAATTGTAAGGTTACGCATTTGCATAATTTCTTGGCTAAATTCTTTCGGTGTTTTTCAGTCACGTCATCTACTTTCTCTTCATGACCCTACTGATGATACATATATCATTTTTCAAGATTTTCTAGCTTTTTCCAGGCATGGAACTACATTACTTTTCAGGGTATTTCTAGGTTTTCAACGACTTGCACGAACCCTCAATTACATGTAGAGCTGTGGTAAACCCACTAAGACGATTGGGTTTTAATCATTTTCCATCGATGTCGTTTAGGCAAGTAGAATGCACCAATCATTAGCTGAAGGGACATGGACATGTTGGACATGGACATGGACATGGACATGGACATGGACATGGACATGTTCAAAAATAAAATTGGTAAAAATATTTGATTACAGCAGTAAGGTTTCACATGGACTAAACAGTACAGCAACGCTGCAGTATCTGAAACTTGACAGGAAAGTTTATTTGTGTTCCTTTGCTGTTTTGACTTTGAATCAGTTAAACCTTACCTTAACCATGAAACGAGTTCGTTTTTGTTTACTATTTGTTTTAGTTCTGTATCGTGTTAGTGACTGTGTGCGTGTTTCTCATTTATGAATATCCAACCGTTTTGTTTGTTTTATTAGTGATGTGCACTAATCCGTTAGCTTGGAGGTTAGTAGGTCCCAGTCCCTTTTCCCTAGATGTGGAGTTCAAATTAGTCTAACGTTCATTTCGTTCGCGTGAACTTTAATTTGCTTTATTGGGTGTAGCCGTCATAGCTGTGACTTTAATGTGGACACGAGCGCTATAATTGATTTTTGTTTGGCTTGTTACACCTTGACATTGTTAGCATCTGCTGATGTGGCCGTTTTTGGTTTAATTAATTTTGTTTTCTTCTTTGTTGCGCCTTTGGTGGGCGCTTTGACATTCCGACATCTTTGCTTTGCGTTTGTTCGGCGAATGTTAAGGCTAGAAAACGAATACTACCTTGTGGAAATGCGTTTGCTGGATTTTTCTTGTTTTGCTGATTGTATGGACTTGGTTTTTAAGGCGGCCTTACATCTTATTATCTATACACATTAACATGTTTTGCATCTATCTATATAATATATCTGTTTTCTCTTTTTGCTTGATTTGCTTAAGGTGAGCAAGCAACTTTAAGTTAAATGTACAGATCATATGCTAGAAGCATAGGCTGGAAAAAAGAGTAAATAATTGTTTAATCTTGTGTTTAACACGAAACGGGCGCACATTATGAAATGGCTAAAATTTCATTAAATCATTCTCGGTCATTTACGAAATATGTGTTTTTCGTGCGGCCACGAACTCTAATAAGCATTTATCGAGCTAATTAATGTTTTTCTTCTTAATGATAAACATAATAATAAAGGGTTGTGAGACGCTTACACCACGCCAGAGTCTTGGGGCATACAAACTTCGTGGAGCGTGTTAGCCCCGAAGGCGACACCCTAATTTGGTCTCCTGATAAATGCTTGAAGATTTTGTGAATATAACATTTTATGAAAACCTTCCGCGGTACCCACACCAACCGTCTCAGAACTAAAGGCATTCCACACCGGAACAGCACGCACCGCGAAAAAATACCTCCTACATTCTCGATGGGACCCCTAAAC